>CM057168.1:24029354-24057571 GCA_029962745.1 Echinometra lucunter | reverse complement strand
TGAGCATAATATCTATTTCATATGTAGAGGAGAAGGAGTGGAAGGGAGAAGGCGAGCAGAAGAGGAAGATAGAGTAGAAGGAAATGAGTTTGAGAGTGAGAGAGAGAAAGAGGGGTGGGAGAGTGAGAGAGAATAACCAAACGGGCGCTTTCTAATGAGTGTAATATCCATTACACGTCTACGGATCAATGGGCAGCCTTTAATTACCTGTCGAGACGTAATGCATCAGACAAGGCACATCATTGGACATCTGCTCACGTGAGAATCGTTATCGCTTAAAGCACTGCCAAACTGTCATAACATTTTGACTATCACATTTGGGTTGACTTTAATGAATGTATACGGCCCCAGTCGAAATCAGTATTGTCGTTTTTTACGTGTATGGATAAAATTATCGAACCAAATTAAATCAAATTAACGGAGATTGATAAAACTGTTCTGTGATTATTAGATTCGCCAATAAGTGGATAGATGGAAATTGTTTTCAAACATATCAAAAACAGAGAAAATCAAACTACAAATCATGCGATGTTAATTATTATACATTAACGACCTAATGTAATAAACACATATCAACCTAATGTCATGTCCTAGATACCATTGCATGTATTTTAGATGTTCTATTCAGAGAGAGAGGCGGGAGAGTGGAGCGAAAATCTAATATTACCAGGGGGAGTTTCATAATAAAGCTGCTCGTAAAGTTACGAATGACTTTACGAACGCCCTGAATATGGCAAGCCAAGTGGGATTCTATTAAAGTCATCATAAATTGCATGAGCTAAAGGTGGAATATGCAGCAATAGATTGACATTAATATGGTTTACTATCATTTTCATTGGGAAGTATATTTTTGCCATAATTTAATTGAGGTTATGGAAAATGCACTCACACTTTGTAAAAACGTCAGGAAAAAACTGTGGGCATCCCATTTGGCACTTCATATTCAAGTCGTTCGTAAAGTCATGCGTAATCAACTTGACGAGCAGCTTTATAACACCACCCAGATCACTTAGAAGCAAATATTCATCCTTATCTTATGAAGATGTTGAATGAGTGTGGATTAGAGGGACGCTCCTTGCAAAGTTGTACAACCGCCACATTTCTATGACAAATTTACTCTCAACCAATCAGATGCAAGGATTTCAGTAGCTTATAACAGTTATTGCAACTTGTAATTGGTATCAAGTTTTATGAAACGGGGCCCTGGGTCTATTTATAAGCTGACTTAAGTGGAGACGTGCATTGATTTTAAATGAGAATGACACTCTATCGTATACTTTGGTTACATTTTGATCTATAGTGAGAATGAGGAATCCCCTTTATACATATTCTGTCCTTTGATAAGCCATCTCACATTTCATACCGATGATCAATGTAATAAAACTGATATAACATTTGTTTTAAGATCTTAATGATGGTTGTGATTGCAGACGATATAGACATCCTTGCTTAGGAGTATTCAATCTCATTACTCCACTAAGTATCAGGTGACATGTCACGAGACGAGTCAAATGACCTTTATGAGACGTCACATGTCAAAACACAGCTTTGGCAGTCGATAACACCTCGTGTTCAGTTGACACAGGCATTTACGACCAGTCGCTGACTGGCAGGAGTAAGAGGGGAAAGAGCGCGGGAAAACAAATACTATGTTTGGAATGGGGTGAACGAACTTTTGAAGGCTGCTCTCGGTCTTCAGAGGAGCAATGTATGATGGGAAGGTCGTGGGAAACGGAAATTCCCGATGCTTACGAGAGGAAATGAAAGAGACAGATAGGGAGAAGATAGAGAAGGATGTGGTGGGTAAGATATCGATGTGTTAACTCACTACAGGGTCACAAGGAGTAAAACTGTAAAGGCTTCAATAGCAATGTCACTTTGAACTGACTGAAAAGGGACTGAAACATGCAATCAGAAATATGGCCCTTCTTGTTAAATCATGGAATGTAGTTTAACATGCAATATTGTTGCCGGAATATTATAATTTGACTTCATAGCAGAATAAACAGGTCAGTATTATGTTGAGAATATAGACGTATGCACCACCGGAGAACACAGTCGTCTTTCTCTTACCGCTACTTCAATTTCTATGCCATTTTATTACCAACATAAGTCAAATTTCTTAATTGAAACCCATGGTAAAAATATACTTTAGCCTTAACCTTAACCGCAACGAGATTAATGTATAAGGAAAGTAAATGGGCAAATGAGGACTTGTTGTATTGCTTGATGGAGGCAGTAACATAGGTTGGGTGTCCACATAGGAAAAAAAAAACAACAACATGAAAGACTGGACAGTTGACTTTTCTCGATTAAACCTATACACTAAACTGAGGTTTACTCCTTGTCTCCAATTAGTATTCTTTTAGTTATGGCCTTTGGCTCTACATGACTTGACTATATTCCCATTATCCGCACCGGGATCCACGCCCTTTAAGTGTTCGTGGCGCCTTTGCCGTCTCCCCACTTGCTACCTACGCATTATGCGTGCATTATACTGTCACATGACATTTATCAATCGTCGACTATGCTCATCATTACCCCCTACGTGTAGTAAACCACTCACTGCTGTGAACATAGCAGCACATTATCATTATCATCGAGTGTGTCCTGGGCTTAGGCTCGTATGGGTGATTTATGCAAGCCGGTAGCCACAGGGGGCAAGGGCGTGGGGATAGCAAAACGGTATTCCTTCGCGTTGCCAATTTGAAGATCAATCTATTACTCATTCATGTCTTTGATGTGAAATTACATTTCGATACACATCTCCTATGTATTTTCATTTTAAAAGAACGAAACGTGTCGATTTTAACCTGTAAGGACGGGATTAAGCTTTACTACTAAATATGAGAATCAATTATGATAAAGAATTCTTGCCATAGTGAATTGTGGAATAGGTGCACCTTCTACTCAATACTTATAAAAAAAAATAAAATGATTAGCCTAACATCGCCATGAGATGTAGTAACATCTAGGAATCTAATTTCCATCTTCGTCATGCTAAGGTGCAAGCATACTGGACATGCTAGACGCAAGAACGACATGAACGTTGACAGTATTATCTAACGACGATTTATTCTTATTAATTCTTGTTGTTAGTGAATGACCGATATGAGAGATACGAGCAGTCGCCACGCTAAGGAATTCCAAATTCTTAACCAACGTATTCATTTGATTTACCCATGTTAGAACATGGAAAATCGTAATGAGTAGTTACCCGTGCTGAGTTTCTCAGGGAAATCTCATACCTTGCGTACGAACAAAATTCAACCTTGGCATTGGATCACTTTGTGTGTGTGTACGAAGGACAATCAGTCGATTTGATATTTCTAGGCGCGTTAAACTCAATTATCTGATTATTACGACTAACGATGTTCAGGCCACAGTCACACCGCCAAAACGATTCTGTAACGACTACTAACCGATCGATTCTTGACTATAGGGGGCAATGTAATATCGTTCGAACGGTGTGAAATCGGTCTCGTAAGTGTGACCCTGGCATCAGGATTGCGCTCTACCGCTATCACCAATGCTCACCAGTCATGCCTGTGAATATGGCATCGTTTGCAAGCCTAATCCACGGCCTTGACAATCCCTATGACTGGTGGCATAACTAGGCGCAAGTGCCCTTCTCCTCCCTCAATCCTCTATGGAGGAAATGGAGATAAGGGGGTTGTTGCCCCTCCCACCCGAAATTTCACACCCCCATTTGCTTTTTTTTTTCTTCCTTTTTTGATTGAAAATTTCCACCCCCAAGTGTGCAGCAGATCGTTCAATTTCAATTCTAAAAATGCAAAAGCTCCCCCTCGGTCGCTTCGCTCCATCGCTTAGCGGAGGATGTGATGGGAGGAAAATAAAGGAAAGGAAAAGGAGGAAGGAGAGAACAAGTGCAGAGGGGAAGATTTGAAAAGAAGATGTCATTTTAAATCAAAATCCCCTGTATGATGCTATCATTAACTCCATCATAATTACGACTAATGAGAACAAAGAAACTAGGAATAACAACTGTGACATCTACTAAAAATGTTTTTTTTTTATACGCGCTGCATCTGGTTACCGAGTCTAATTAAAGTACAAAAAAAAAAAAAACATTCATAAAATGGAAATTTCAAAGCATAAGTAATATGCCAAACCCATAATACATATTAATTCCAGATATGTTGCAACCAGCACCATACATTCCATCACAATTTGATCTCAGTCAGAAAAGTTAACATGATTTATGTCAAAATATTGTTACCATGGTAACGTATTCTTTAATCATTTCTACAGGAAGGATGATAGCATATGTGGTTATGCAACAGATAAGAGGGCGCCGTCATGTCAATGCGACCTATTCACGACGTATTAATTAAACATATAATCAATCATTAGAATAATTTGAAATGACAGTCAACATGTCTTCCACTATCATGATAACAATGTCAATCATGATAACAAAGAAATCAATCGAATCAGTGAAATTAATCAAATCAGATGAAAAATTAAAGGTCACCTACGTCATACTTTCGAGTTAAAATCACGTGCATCATTCATACATTTTCCCGCGCGTGGCAGAGGCGAGCAAACTATTCATGTGAAAGGCAATGGGATGAAAGTGGAAGAACAAGACATGAGTCAGAAATGAGTCATCGTCCGTGACTCAATGAGACCCGTTCACATATGATGCACTGTCCAATCGACCTACCTGGCTGCAAAATCTAGATACCCAATCTCGAGATGGAAACATGACTATGCGAGCCGAATTATCAAATTTGTAAGACACACCAAAACTTCCCCTTTATCAAAGAAAAAGACAAGAATGAATAGAGTTGAAATCAAACATCACAAACGGTTTAGTTTGCAAATCGAATAGATCTTTCGAATTTTCGAAACATATTCTTCGATTTCTTGTTGTCACTATTCATCTCGTTATTGCATTTGGATTTCTCATCGATTTTTGTTCTTTGCTGATGTAGCATAATGACAACACTAGAAGTCCAAACCTCTGTTTGTTGATTAATGATATGAAGGTAGTATGAATTAGCGATGACGATATTATGAATCAGATGTACAACTCATCTACTGCACTACTATATGATGTATCTTGTCCATTGATATGACACACACAGGCCTAGTCATATTACCTGTTGTTTTTTCTAAGGGGAAAGAAGTTTACTACACAAATGGACTTCCGGAGAATTCATTTTGTCCCCAAAAGGTCAACAAACTAATCGTTATTTCCAGCATGTGCAGGACTGCACTACACTCTTAGAAAAAAAAAATGGTACTGATTAGAACCTTTGCTTGTCCCACATTAAGAACCTTGAAAGGTTCTTTCAAGAACCATTAAAGGTTCTCTGAAGGGTTCTAAAGGGGTCTTTAGAACCATTATTGGTTGTACATGGAACCTTTTGGGGTTCTTAAAAATATAAAGAACCCTTTATAGAACCCCATTTCTGTAGGGTTCTAAATAAGGGACAAAAAAGGGTTCTAAATGGTACATTTTTCTAAGAGTGTAATTGAGAAAAAAAAATCAACCATACTATGAAGAGGGTGAAAGAACTGTGCTTTTCCTCTTCCATAAAAAGAGTTATCCATTTTTAGTTGATGAGAGAATCGGACAGCAAACTTTCAATGATTGAAGACATCAATTTTCATTGTAATGGATGATCACAAAAATATCCTGAGGCAAGTCTGATTATGAAGGAGGACAATTTCCTCCCCCCCCCCCCAAGTTGGATGGCTCTCAATGTATTGGCCTACACCCAGTGGTTTTGATCGTCTCTCAGATGTTCAAATGCTTCAAATGGCATGGGGAATACGGCATCTGAAATGAAATGTCACATCAGTTATTTTTGAATGTATTAGCATTTAAATCATTATGTGCCATTGACATGGCATTCCTGTGGCACACCTCATCTATTTTTCTCAAAATAGTTCCGGACAATTTTTTTTTAAGGACATGTAGCAAATTTAGGGTAGAAACGGATTGTTGGGTTATTTTTGTGTGCTCGTGCGCGCGCGCGCGTGTGTGTGTGTGGTGTGTGAGTGTGTGATGCAGTATGCAATATTTGCATTACGTGGTAAATATCTGTGCCGATAATCACCCCCTTTGCACGTTAGGGAATGTGCCATTTCGCAAGTGGCAGTTCAAAGTTTAATATGTGGCGACTTTAAAGTGTGCGTTAGTATACAGGTGCGTGTATGAACAGTTGTGAGTGTGGGTCAGTCATAGATGTGCGTGTGTGTGTGTGTGCATACCAGAGGAGGGTAATGGGTATCACTGACCATGCCGGCCACAATATTGATTCTTCACAGCTACAGCCTTGCTACTTTAAAGGGTATTTTGAAGGGAAGTCGAGTGCTTGTGAGTGACCGACATGAGTGAATGAAACGTCGGGTATAGCTTCGCTGAAAATGAGCATACATGCAATCCACACCTTTCTGATACACTGCGATTTAATCACGGGTGTTATACCGGAGGGGGGGGGGGGGTGTTTCACAAAGCTGTACACAAAGTTACGCATGATCTTAAGAATGACTTGTATATGGAAAGCCAAATGGGATTCTCAATCACATTTAATTGCATTAGCTAAAGTTGAAATATCTCTAGATTAACATTACTATTGTTAACTAAATATTTTAAAAGCGAAGTATGGTTTTTACCTACCATGCCTACAACTGAGTTGAGTTTGTGGGAAATACAGTCACACTTTGTTAAGTTAAAAAACTGGGCATTCCATTTGGCTGTTCATATTCAAGTCGTCCTCAAAGTCACGCGCAACTTTACGCACTGCTTTGTGAAACCCCTACTGTCATTTTTTCTTCTTACTTCTTCTTTGACTTTGAAGTCATGTGACATTACTCTATATATTCTTTCACTTTCGAACATAATGAATGAGTGCAATTTATCTTCTATCTCAACCAAAGTTCAACAGCTTCTTTAATTTATTCCTAAGTATCGTTGACTGAATGATTAATCAATCAATTGATTGATTGATAACTGATTTTTATATCATTTTTGTCAAACATACGTATTCGTTTTCGTATTAAACTTGATTCAGTGTGATATTTTACATTTGATAGATTTTCAGGTGCAGTACGAGAAATGAAAAAAGAGGTATAATAAGAAGTTACTTCACACACTTGATTCATATACAATAGGCACAATATAGGATGGTTACAGCGTAACCACGGGATATGATGTGGTCGTCCAATGACTCAATCTATGAAATCATCCGAGATCTTAATCAATGTATCGCTGATTAAATGCTGTAAGTTGCGGTTTATCTGACGCATAGACCTACAATAATAGCAAAGGTACGCCTGCCCCATTCTTGCATGTTCAGATGGTTTTCACATTACATTACACCTGTATTTTTATTTTTCAAATCACGAATGTGCCACTTTGATTTTAATTCAACCTATCAACAACAACAACAAAATGAATAAATAAATAAAGAAGGAAAATTGCCCATTTGGATCTTCCTCCATTTCCCCAAGATAAACTGCAGCTAAAAAACAAAACTAAACAAAACTAAAAAGAAAAAAAAAACCCAGAACACATCCCTACTTATTATTTTGTTCTCAACATTTTGGGAGGAGAAGGAAAGAAGGAGTAGAGAGAGGGGCGGTCATTCAGCTGATGAAAGGTCAGTATATTATTGGCACTTAGAATCTTCCTTCTTCAGACTGATATTGACCGCCTTTAAAAATCCCTGCTATTGAATTTGTCTTCGCTTTTCTGAAGTAGAAGAGAGGGGGAGGGGGAGGGGGTGTGTGTGCCAACTCCAACGTTTGTTGAATGCACCAATGCATCTTGTTTCTCTCCTACTCGACGCATTAACACTGTCATGCCCTCGTCTCCCATGCAGCTGACACCTACGGTAAATCTATCATGCTACAACATGAAGATCCCTTCACGATGATGGGTATATATTGCGGTCATATCGACACGCATCTCCCCGTACTAGACAAGCTCAAATGATCATCATTAATAGCCTACCCTCGTTATTGGATGCCTGCCAAAACTACGAGAGCATAATGATCATCAATGCAAGCGCTTGCGGAAGATCCTTGCGAAGTGGTTCCTACCAGATGCTTTACATCCACTGTGAGACATATAGCGAACATGGCGAAGGGGAGGGGACAGAATGCAAGAAGATGAAGACCAACAAGAATGTGCTTTGTACTGTACATGCGGGGGGGGGGGGGTTAATTTAATTAATACCAAAATCATGCAGAACCCGAATCAGCCCCACATTAGTGCTGAAACCTTTCTTATGATCATTCAAAAATACATTTGACTTGACAGCTTTAAATTTTCTAGGTTCATACGCTCAGTGTCCAAATCTCAGTTTGTTTTGTCTGTGTTGCTAATCAGATAACTTATGTGCATGTCATCCATAACACCAAGGTCATATTTCGAGAAAAAAATTACAACCAAGGGAAGTATTTTGTTTCATTAGTCATAACACCTACCTGCCTACTGAAATACAATGCAAAGGAATTAAATGCATGGCAAAATTACATTTAAGTATTTTGGCAATAAATTATATTATTATATGTTGGATTATATCATTTAAAGGTGAATTATAGCAATCAAGTTATGATAAACCTTTTGAAAATATGGGTAGGTCACAATTCGTAAAAAGTTCATTCAAAGGCAAAGTTTCCTTTGTACCTTTTTATTTCTGTAATCATGATAATTTTAAATCATCATTTGGTCAACGTTATCCTATATCATGTATATCGCGACTATAATATGTTTGAAAAATTTATTATAACAAACTTGAAAAAAAAAAGATGAGAAACAATGAGGTTGAAATACATGACTGATTTCAGTTACACTCCGTTTCAAAATCAACATTTTTTTTTTCATTCATCTCTACTGGTCTTACCATGCTTACTGTATTTTGATCAAATAGATCATGTGATAAAATGTTATTTTCATGGAGCGTAAGGTTTTATTGTGGTGCTACCTGCATCAGAAACTGCGATGATACATGTTTTAGTCACTACCTATTTAAAAGTATATTTTTTCCACGAATTCTTAAAGGATCGCCTCAATTGCACGTCTTCGCTACGTGGTGTATACTCCTGACCTGAAATTGATCACGTGATTTGACGAAGTGGGTGCATTGTTCAGACGTACCGCCATGGACGTGTAGAAATGCTATGAGCGGATGTTGTTTGTGGTTTGGGGTTCGATTGCTGTTTACTAATTCCCTTTTTTTTTTGTTCGCTTCTTCGCTTGTTTTTGTGGGTGTTTTTTAAAAGGGAGTTAACTCTTTTTATACCACAAAGATTCAAGCATTGGTTTGTACAGCTGTGTCTGTGTTACACTGCAACAGATGCACGGTCAATGACTTATCACTATATCTTTTTGATTTATATTGCGTAATATTTGGAGTAATGTCAAAATCCCTGATTTTACCATCCGAAAACTTCTTCTTGTCCGTTTGACTATCCTTTCTTTCTTTCTTTCTTTCTGTCTTTTTCTTTTTTCTTTATTCCTTCCTTCCTTCCCTCCGTTCTTTCTTTCTCCCCTTTCATGCTGTGTACTTTTCCCCTACAAACATGACAACTGCACCTTGCTTATACTTAATTTCGCCCTTGTCCTACCTGTACCCCAACGTATAGCCACTGCTGAAGCGATTAAAAATGGGATCTTCATCCCGAAACAATAAGTCTATAGCCGTCCGTCCCTTGGGGACCAACTATAGACCAACTCATTATCATCATGATCATGGGCCATTCATTTTTATCACCAGAAGGATACAACGATACTATATGTTCACTGACGCATAACGCTTGTTCTGTCCTCTCTCCCATCTCTCTCTCTCTCTCTCTCTCTCACTCACTCTGAATTTCTCTTTCACACCTTCTCTCTCCTTCTCTCACGCTTTCTCTTTCTTCCTCTCTCTCACTCTCTCTATTTCTCTTTCACACCTTCTCTCTCCTTCTCTCTCGCTTTCTCTCTCTCTCTCTCATGCACACTCACTCTCATGTCCAACGCGCACTATGTACCCACTCTTACCATCTGATACTTGAAATTGTTCGTATTTATTCAAAAATGCTTCAAAATAATGAGTTTTTGGTCTCTCATATTCAGCAATCGTCTTTCCCTTAAAGACGCTCAGTCGTGGGCTTTCATGGGGAATTTGACACCATGGATGCTTACCCAGTAACAGGTGTTGTCCATCACTGTGAGTTTTATGACCAACAGACCTTATGTCATGCTCTGTATATTCCACCCTTTTCCCCATATGGCAAGTCATTATCTCACTTTCCCTCGCCCGAGAATGCCCGAAGCAGGCCGAAGAATGCTTATGGTGGGACAGCTTGTTTTGCTGTGCTCCAGATATGTAGCTCTATTACAGGTATTTCCAGTGCTTTTCATAAAGTCTGGTGTCAGCAAATTATGATCCACTCCCCATGAAAACCCACGACTGAATGTCTTTAAGCGGCACAGTAATCGCAGCAGTGACATGCGCTCTAAAAACACTAATATTTCATTTAAAACAGTACAAAAGACAATTAAATCAGCCAATTTTACACTGACACCAGTTTGACCCCTTCATTTCATCCGCAAGGTCATTCAAGATCGATGCTTATCTAAATAGATATCGGAGCTAATTATGGAGCGATCGATAGGGTTAATTAGAGTACGATCTCTCAATCAGTAAGAGGCGTGGAGCTAAGCTATTGACATGATTGAGGAGGTGTTGTGTGACGAATCTCTGGAAACTGGTTAAACGGTTGTTTACGGTGTGCAGTATATAGTATTATTTAAAATACCTTATTGCTACCGTTGTGTGTTTTTCTCTTTTTTCCGTCTATGATTTCTCCCCCCTCTCTCTCTCTTTTCGTTACAGCACGTAAGACATAGCTTTTAAAAGATTTGTGATAGAATTCTAAGCAAGAACTGGCGGTACTAAACATTCACTATGAACATGGCGGACAAAGAAAGCGGACAAAATAAACAATCCTCATTCTACCTTTCACAATGGTTCTGGTAGTCCAAAGAACATCCCTTCACAGCTATTATGTTTAATCAGTAGTTCCAGGTGGATATGCATGTAACGCCTGTCCCACATATTTCAGATAATAGCAGTGAAGGGATGTTCTTTGGACTACCAGAACCATTGGGAAGGGTAGAACGAGAGGTTGTTTATTTTGTCCACTTTCTTTGTCCATCATGTTCATAGTGATTGTGCATTACATACATTGATATCATGTAATATTACCAGAGTGAAAACCATAGCTCCACAGAAACAAATTTGTATTATGTATGTAGACACAAATGGTAAATCTGTATGAATAAATTTACACGCAAATGTGTGTATAGTGCAAGTTCTTCCAGTATGGCACACTGAATAGTTGCAAAATATTCCATGTATTAATTGTACTGTGTATTACATCCTTATGGTACAACCCTGATAGCAGACGTACGTCTTTAAGACGTCATAAAATGGTCTCAAACTGGTCCACACGTCATACGTCGTATAGATGACTATTTTGCGACGTCAATACAACGTCTTCTTTATGACCAATATTTCCCCACTTTTTGTTTGACCATAATATGCTGTAAATTTTACGTCAAACTATTTACAACTTTATTACGTCTTCTCTAAGACCAGAATAAGACGGGGTTTTAAGTCAATTATTTCCCACGTTTCAACAACTTTTTAAAGACCACAATATGACGTGATTCTTACGTTATTTTTTACATCCATATATTGTTACCATTTTTTATGGCTTTTCCAATGAGATCACAACAATCATCATAAACGAATTCTTGCTTTTTCAAGATATAAGATTTATTCAAAGAAGAAATTTCATTTTCTACCCTGAAATTAATAGGGGAACGTTCCATGAAGAGTTTTGTCAGTGATTTTTACTGACAACTTTTATAAGCAACTGAAAATCCTTTCATTTGAGTGGCTGAGAGCAAATTAGTGGGTGAAAATCACATACTTGCCAACTCTACCGATTTAGGCGGTGGACTACCACTTTTCATGGAATTTAAGCACCTACCGACTTTAAATCCTCTTTTCAGTAGGAACTACCTAATTTGATCATTTAATGGACCAAAAGTTTATTTTCATGCCTTATCATTTATTACTGGCTCCATCACCAAAAATTTATCACACTTTGAAGGACTTTTTTTGTTTTTATTTTCACGTATATGAAGTCATCTCACTTCAAATTTCAAAAATTCATAACAAATTTTCCAAACTATTTTAGTCTAAGTATAGAAGCAGTGTCTTATCAGTCACCTTTCAAAAGCAAACATCTTATGTGCATCATTACGATTCAAAATATCGAAAATTTTCTTAAGGGAGAAGGGAGAAAAAAATACCTTGGCATGTTTGGAAGCTTTGTTTTCAGTTTTCTTGGAAAAATCGAGAATATTCATTTAAATGCCTTATAAGATTTCAAAGCTGAAAAGCGCGAGCAGTGTCATCCAATTTCGAAAGCAAGAATTTAACGTGCGTGATCATGATAACGCCCATTATATTTAGTTTCCAACTATCGAAAGCTTTTAAAGACGGAAGGGAGAAATAAATGCCTTTGGAAACTTTATTTTCATTTTTCTTAGAAAAGTGAAAATAGTCACACTACCTTTCAAGATTTCGAAGCTGAAAAGCGAGAGTGGTGTCATTTTAATCACATTTCAAAAGCAAGAGTTGAATGTACATCATGACGCCCACTTTTAGTTTCCAAATATATATACAGAGGAATAAATACCTTTGTAAACTCATTTTTTTCTTTGGAAAAATGGGAAGAGTAAATTACATTACCTTTCAAGACTTCAAAGCTGAAAAGCTAGATGAGGAAATGGTACGTTTTAGTTTCAGGGCTTCAGTAATCAATATCCAAAACTATTTATGAAATTGATATACATAATCATTTTTAAAGGAAATAGTGCCAGAAAATAGTTGAATATTAGAAAATAATGTCTCGATCTGAAAGGCTGCTCCCCAGGAGATTTTGCAGATGATTGTCCAGACGCAAATTTGGAACAAAATTGCATGTTGAAAATAATGAGTAAAGGCTACAACGGATCGGGGGAAAACAGATTGTGAAGACTTTCCTAAAGTGCTCTAAAATATGTTTGACTGTTCAAAAAAAATAAAATATTCCACCCCGTCGCTGCGCTCCCGTGCATACAATGAAGAAGGTAATCAGTTAATTTTTAGGTATTATAACAGTATTGGATATTTACACACCGCACGTATTCACTAAACAAAGTTGCTCAAGGCGCTCTCAATATTATACCCCGGCTCAGCTAGATTACCAATTTCAGTGCTCACAGCATTTAGGAATTTCTTCCTGCCCGTACCCATCTTCAGCTGGGTGGAGAGTGGCAAAATGCAGATTAATTGTCAAATGACATAAGTGCATACTGCATAGGCATAATTCTATTTTGTAACTATAAGATCTATGAGTATCTTTGTATCCCGTTAATTTTTCTCTTTCTCTCTCTCTCTCTTTCAATTATCGTGTAAAACCCTCTTTGTAACAAATCACTTCGTTACATTACTGCTATTTTGTAATACCTATTTAGGAGTTTTGAAACCTCTCTATGTATCATAAATTTAATAACCTGAGCAATATGAAAATGGCAGAATAATGTGGTAAAAAATATTGATAACAGCATGAAATTACTTCTTTACCCCCGGGGGATTTCAGTCTGCTCCCATCGATGGACGAGTACAGCTAATATCTATCAGTTGTTATGGCAACCGCTAATGTATCTAGACCTTCTGCATGGAACTTAGATATTGTGCATGTCATTGCATGTAGAACATTGCAGTACATGCGGGTTTCAGTGGGGGACTAAAAAAATAAAATAGGACTCCAAGGTGCACTCGTATGTAAGTAGCAATTATCATGGTCATATAAATGGTGTGTATTGCAGAAAAAACATTATTAACTTCGGTTTATGATGGTCTTTAAACAATAATCATGAAGAATAGACATTGACTGTTGGCTGGTAATATTTTGTGTAATTACATTATTTAAAATTTCGTTAGTTTGATCAATTACATTTTATGTAAGCTAGAAACAGGGATCGTTGCTTGATTCCCATTTTTCAACATCCGGGATATATCGCAAAGTGAAAGTGGCAAGACGGGATCAGAAAGTAGCCTGATATCAATCATATCAAAATGAACAATAGCAGGCGTGCCACACGTGCGAATCGGCACAATAATACGAAACATTAGATAAATGGATTTTCGCTGTATACTGCAAAGGATTTCCGTTATTAACCACTTCTGGTCTTAATCAGTTCTTGGTGTTTCTTTAAGTAACTGAATATATCAGTGTTCTTAAAGGAATTGTTAAATAAACCTGGAGATCTCATAAATCTACCCTCTGATAAATGTACTCTAGTTGCAGGGATGTAATTTGAGTGACACTTTTTAAAATCGCAATCCTTATCTATGATCATTTCCAATTGAAGGTATGATGATAGGTATAATGACAGAAGAGATAATATAAACATAATATTATATACACAAATACAAATTTTGCTTTTTAAGTATACACATGCCAAGATCAGCAAAAGAAATGTCTTTGATTCTTTTTATTTTTTCCTTTTCTCTTTCCCTATATTTTTATTTGTTCCCTTTCCCCGTTTCGTGTTTGTCTCCTTTTGAAGTTCCATGTGTGTCTATGTGTGTGCATCAGCATTATCACGTTATCGTTTTGTGTTCTCCTAAGTCTTCGTAGGCCCAATCCTATTTTTCTTGGGGTCGACAAATTACAAGCATCGCTTTTTAGTGGATCTCCCCATTTCCTCAGAACTATGTATATATATATATATATATATATATATATATATATATATATATATATATATATATATTAATAATTCATTACGATAATCTATGCGTACATTGTACTTGTATATACTTATCAAAGAAAAAAGATGAATGCGTGCACATAATTTCTGTTATAAAATTGTAATGCCATTGTTTTTTTCTTTCTGTTCGAAATGAAATAAATACGAATTGAATTGAATTGAACTTGTAATTTGTGGATCCCCAAAAGGAATTTGCTTCAATATGTAATTCGAAGACTTGAGGAAAACACGCAAAAATAACATTAACAACATAAGAATAAGTTAGTGCCGATACCTATACATAACATAACCTTTTCATAAAGGGTTAAACCGATTTCATCGAAACAAGTTATTCATAGATTTACGACTGTCATAAATAATAATGGACTGAAAAGACTTGTAACAGATCATCATGCGAAGAAAAAAAAAAGACCGGGTAACATGTTCAGTTAACATGGTTAATAGGACGTAGCTGTTGTGGTAGCTATAAGAGCCATGTAACTCAACGTCACATTTGTAAATACAGGGAAGCGTTTCATGAAGAGTCTTGTCAGTGATTTTCACTGACTAATTTGCTCTCAGCCAATCAGACGCGAGGATTTTCAGTAGCTTATAACAGTTGTCAGTGAAAATCACTGACAAAACTCTTCTTAAAACGCGCCCTTGGTATATCAATTAATACAAGTTAATCGTTGTAATCGAGAGGGCACCCTCATATCTTTTAATTAGCCCTGTATCGGAAGTTCAGTTATGAATATGCATTATCAAAATGGCGGGCCGTCAAAGCACTTTGACGAAACAGAATTGTGTACTGACAGTATTTTAATGGTATTACCTTTGTAACACGACTGTCAAAAATATGTAGTCTTATAAAAGGTGTGTAATTTATCATATGGTTATTTTGAAAAATGTCGTGTTCGTAAAATACATCGTGCAGCCATGTACATGTGCATGTGTGTATCACGTTATTGTGTTTTAGTATGTTCATGGGGTATTCCATGGTATGTTTGAGGTCATGTCTGACATTTTGCATGTAATATATACGAATAACAGGATTTGGATCATCGGTGTGCACGAGATTGTATCAAATTACGCCTTTTCATTTTCGATAATTTCATCAAAATATAGTTGCTGGCAGACCGTCTGGCAGGTCGTACAAGATCATGATTTTAGTTGGCGTAAAATGAAAAGCATGAAAACAACGGGATGAAAGTGCATGGGAGTTATCAGAATTGCACATTTCGAATTGTACACCAGTGAGACATATATAATTTACACTAATTATATTTCATATTCCTATTCATTACATAGATAATAAGCGATGGTATAATGAAACAGATTCTTTCTATTCTATTTTTAAAGAAAAATATGTATCGATGTCAGTACTGAACATAGCAAACAGGGATATAATTAACATTCGTAGTATTTAACTATAATTAGAGCCCGCCCCCCCAAAAAAAAAAACACACACACACACACACACAAATTGCCGTCAAATATCAGGGAACCTAGTAAAAAGCTAAAGGCTTATATGTTGTACATGTCAGATTCAAATCAAATTATGTTCTTAAATCAGACATGTTCTTATTTACTGCTTATTTTATCTTCGGTGACCGAAACACAAGCTCCGCTTCCTGAGTGTTCGCTACCTTCTCTGTACATGCTGTATCATAAAATTGGACATGGAATTTTGTACATTATGTTGTTGACTCAGAAGGAAAGAAATGTGAATTTTAATCAATCAATCAATCATTTATTCTAAGATTAGGCTAAAAAGAGGCCCATGCATATGAATAGCACTGCAAGTCTCCCCGTATATTTGCTGTTTACGTATATCTCCATACATCATCGTGTCTCAGCAGTTGTGCTTTATATGCCTACAAGAGAAAACTTTATATCGAGGCAAACCTGCGTAAATGTTAAAAATTCTGTCGTCTCTGTTTATTTCCACGTTTATGTTCCGCAGAAGAGAAGATTTTGAATGTGATAAGCAATGAAAGTATTGTTTCTTTGTGCTACGGGAACAATAATGCGATTCTCCTATTCTCCCACCCAGGTCTACTCGATTTATCAATTTCATGTATTCAACCCATAACACTCATAATTTCAAATTTTGGAAAGAGCGTTAAAGGTTGAACCAGTGAAATGTTCTCCGGAAGGATTCACACAACAAATTCCAAGCGAAATGGAACAGATATTAGTTACTTTGAGGAAAGATTGGTATACTAAATATTCCAGCCACCTTGAATCCAAACTAGTAACGAAGCAGAAATGACATACACGGATAAGTAGGCACGCGTTCTTGTCCCAGACGGCTGAGGGTATAATATGTCTGATTGTCAAAGAGCTTTATGAATAGTCGAGACAAAGAGACGATTTAAAGGACCACATCACGTTGAACTTTCGATCCGACCGTGCATTATTCATACCGCTGTTCGTGTGGAGTACTGTGTCCCACGCTCGTTCAGCTGAATGCATTTCAATGTGTTTTATCCCATATCGTCAAACCTGCATTTAGGGGCGGCGCTATGAGGGGAGGCAGGGGGTAAATGCCCTCCTATGATTTTTCGAGTGATTGAAAAAAAAGAGAAAGAGGAAGGAACAGAGTGGGAAAAAGAGAGGCCCGGGGCTTGTACTTATATAATGCCCCTATTTGTTCCTTAGAACGTCAATAAATTCCCCTATGTGTCATCTTGCCCCCTATGAAAATACTCTGGCGCCGCCCCTGCCTGCATCTGAAACCACCTGCGCAGAAAAAAACTACTTGTCTACACATTAAACAAAATAGTCATATCTCATTGACTAATACTATTCCAGTAAAAAAAAAAATATTTAAAAAGAAAAAAAAAAGACACAATTCTAGTTGAAATAACCAGAATTCCATTACAATATTTGACTGGAACATGGGATCACAAAAGCACCAACACTAATCTGACACGGTTCTAGTTAAAATTACGAGAATTCTACTAGAAGTTTCATTCATTTTTTACCAGAATGTTGTCAGTTTTGACCAGAACAGTGCTGGTGCCCGTGGGATCCGGTGTTCTTGTCAAATCTTTCACTAGAATTCTGGTCAGTTTCACTGTAGAAGTTTCAGTATAGAACTGTCAGGTCTGAATAGAAATTAGTGTTGGTGCTCTTGGAATTCGGTATACTCAAGATTGTTTGGAGAGTGTATAATGACCACAGTCTTTATTTCCCTTGAATACTGTTTCTCATAAAGAAGCCTCATTACACGAAGGTAATCATGGTCATAAGAATTATCCGCTCATGAAGAACGATTTTCTTGTCTCCCTCGGGCGGTCTTTATATGCATGGTTCATTGAAAGTGAAAGTATCGCAAGTAAAATGTGTTTCATGTGGTATGCCATGTATACGGCAATTAATTAACAGAAGCTTTCCCCCGAAGTAATTCTTCCGTTCTCTACCTCTGTTATTTGCCTCATGACAGTCCTTAGGTATAAAAATCAATGTCTTGTGTAATAATTATGAAATTATGAGAGATTCATTTTGAGAAAATTAGCTGAAATGAAATGTAGAATATTTCTTGCAACACAAACATGATGGAACGACACCTGCTTTCATTCTGAAACCGACATGATCCTTAAGGAAAGCTGCAAGTACAGACAATGGGAGAAAACTTCACCTGGTAAGAATGGCTCTGTTGTTACCTGTGCCTGGGCGTCAATCGAGGGAGATAGGGGGACACGTCCCCAATTTTTCTTTGAGGGTGCAGGACACTATTCGTCCCCCCCACAAAAAAAAAATGAGCTGAGTGCATTTATTTAATCCGTGTGTTGTGTTTGTGTATGCCCCAGCCCATCCCCCCCAAAAAAATGAAATAAAAACTGAGTGTCCCCCAAAATATGAAACCGATTGACGTCCCTGTAAATGCATATCATTCTCCGTGCCTCTGACACTCTCTGTCTCTCTCCCCTGTCTCTGTCTAATACTCACATTTTCATTATCCATTGTGCTCTTGGGATTCCATATACTCAAGATTGTTTCTCTCTAAAATATTTTTGTCTCAGTTTCGTACGCTGATCTCATCCGCCCTTCTCTCTCTCTCTCTCTCTCTCTCTCTCTCTCTCTCTTTACCTGCGCGTTTGTTTGCTCTTCTGTCTTCACTCTCTGCCTCTCACCCCCCTCATCCTCCCTCCCTCCCCCTTTCCCTCCCAACTTCCCCTCCCGTATACTCTCTTTATGACGACATTATAATGCTGCTGAAACACACACAAACATATTCATAAAAGTGTTCATTTATCATTCCATATTTTACGACACGAAGTAGCCCTAAACACACCGATGGGGTGTATGGGGCGTGTCACTCCCTTTAAAGTGTTGACAAAGGCTCTTCTACTAGTGTTTGGGGGCACGCGACAGCTTGACCTTAGGGCACACCCGGCACGCGACGTACCCATCAGCTCGCTAAAGTGATGGTATAAACCCTCTGACAAGGACAAGTGCCTATTATAATAGGCTTCCTTGCCAGTCGCTTGCATGGTAGTATACTTCACGGATAAAAAATAACTCTTTCGAGCTTTTGAGGTCAAATTTTCATGAAAATGGAGACGGTGTTATACAAATCCCAATGGTGACCTCGATCAGAAAGGATCAAAAAGACTTATAAAGAGTGCTTCATAAAACACCGTCATGCAGTACTATCGCATGTTAATTGAAATAACGATCCCTCCAAATAATGAGGGAAAAAAAAGAGGATCGTTATAATTTGACATTTTCCCTTGTCTGAAAGTAATGAATACCGGTAAGTCTGATCACAATAGAAACGTGGTTTTCCGTGGTTTATCTTAATCATTTTTCATCATCATCATCATCACCATCATCATCATCATCAACGTCATGAACATCATCATCATCATTGTGATTATGATTATAATTATTATTTACTACTTCTACTCATATTACCACTATTCATTATTATCATTATCAGTATTATTTTCACTTTAAAAAAATACAAATGAGAGTGTCTCGTAAATCCGAACAGCAACAACAACAAAAACAGGAAATGAAGAGTAAAGAAGAAAAAGAAATGAGCATGTAGGTCTAATGGTTCATCCTTTTATGAGTTTCTCCATGATACTAACATCTACAAGATTAAATTCCTTCATTATTATACCACTCCGACCGAGGACTGACACCGCAGTTATTTCTTTAGGCTTACCCCTTCATCTTTTATTCAAAATTAACTCATGAATTATTCATATACCCGCTGGAGCGCGCACAAACTGGCTGAGACCCTATATCCCTGTAGCCTACTTCAGTTCGCAGCGGTTGTCTTCTATTTCTCAGTCTTTCTCAGGCATGGGAAGATTTGACGCCTTCAAATGTTTTTCTCAAAGTCACTTTGAGCATTGTCATCGCACAATCGTTGACCTGTGGTACGTACCACGTGAGGGAAATATGAGGATATTTGGTAGCGAAACGACTGGGTATACCACGTCTAGTGACAATCAATGGCAATCAATGCAGAGTCCAAAATAAAGCGAGGCTTTTCATACACACTTCACTAACAATGTGCTATAAATCACAGGAAATACACAACATCAGCTACTACTACTAGTCACAGTATCAATAGTCCGTTCTGAATGTGTCGTCTGCGCTATGAATTTTTGACAGCTCTCGGTTTTGTACACTATACATGATCGCATGACAGATAGTGCATGCTAAGCAAACCGGAAATTCTTTTTAAAAAATATACGGGGACAGTATCTGTCCCTTTGAGTAAAATAAATTTATTTCTGGAATTGTAATATCTCTACAGTATAATTTAATCTATTGAGAAAAGGCCTACCATCCACTTACTGGTGGAAAATGGGGCATATAGTGCGAGGTAGTAAAGGAGAGATAGAGAAAAAGAGAATTGGAGAAAAGAAAAGGTAGAGAAGAAAGAGAAAGAGAGAAAAAGAAAGAAAAATGAATGAACAGAAGAAGAAATGGAGGAGGAAGATGAAGAAGATGAATAATAATAAGAAAAAAGAAGATGAACAAGAAGAAAAAGAAAAAGAAGAAATGAAGAAGAAGAAGAAGAATAAAAAGAAGAAAAACGAAGTAGAAGAAGACTAAAGAGTTGGAGAAGAAGATGAGGAAGCAGTAGCAGGAGGAAGGAAAGAAAAAGCAAAGGAAGGAAAGAAGAAGAAAAAGGAGAAGCAAAACAAGAACCCCCCCCCCCCAAAAAAAAAAAAAAACAAACACGAAACGAAATGAAGGGAGAGAGAAAGAGCCAGAGAAAGGCAGAGGGATGAAGGAAGACAGACAGACGGAAACAGAGAGAGAGAGAGAGGGAGAGAGAGTAACAGAGAGACAGAATGATGAGAATGGGAGAGACGAGTATAATGATAATGACCTTGGATGTACAATGCGGGGCTTTTTTTATTGATATAATAATAGCAGCGACCTAACCGACCCCTGTAATTAAACGACGCCATACATGCCGCAGTGACGAGGTAAAAGCGAGTATTGATAGATCTATCATCTGTTGTTTTTAACGCCAAGACGGAAGCCACCTCTGACAATGAATATGACTTCACTGGATTAAAGGCAGTATCGTAGTCACGTTATGTTTAGTCCCATATACATATTTCTGCGTGATGTGCATGTAATTTTCAGAAAAATTTGGTCCATTCTTGGAGATATCAAATTCGTCATAGTCATGAGAGGTATGCAGTATTAAAGTTTCATGCTAAGAATGTATATTAGGCTCGTACAAGGATGACAAATAATTTCTGAGCCCAATCTATTTTCTTTAATTTGGTTTCCACATTAGTTTGGAAGAGCGTCATAAGAATGCAAAGCTAGTGTGGGTCAACAAACTTTCTACTAGACTATCTGATTTAAGCACTATTGAAACTACACACATGGCAAATGAGAATATTTGCTATACTTTCATTACGTATAGATGGTTTTTAAAACAATTTTGCATTTTACCTCACAGATATCCGTATATCAAAACACCAAACAGTCATTAAAGGATTACTTGAGATTTTGCCTACCCCGAACATGACGGAGTTCTGCGTGATTAACTCAGTCACATTATCGAAATAACTCCAGACTGATCACAAAATCGACAAAAACTTCTCCACTACAGCATAATAGAGTTTTGTGTTATTTCTGTTGACTACTGGTGACTACAGTATGTAGCGGCTACGATTGGGTTAACCCATGAACTACCTTGACCTTTCCTGACCCGGAAGAGAAGAACATTTCCCGGAAGTAAGCTCGGCTGGCGCGTTCCCAGAGTTGGAAGAAAGACTGCCAAAAAATCGGCTAAGGTGTGCTTCCTACCAAACAATCCTATAAAAATATCACCCAAGCGATTGACCAGATATCCTACGAATTAATTTAACCCTTTGTAGGCTTTAGTCGACCCACGGTACAACGATGGATTGCCACATTCAACTCTCGGCACACGTACAGCGCGTATTATATCATGTACTTTCAGCAATGTGGGAGTCTATAGTTTTGCCACATAGCGAGTAAATAGTTTATAAGCATCAGGACAGAAACAGCAATTAGCAATTGTCAGAAACTTAGTCATCCCTCACATTAGTTGACTCAAGCAATGGGTATTAAAATCACCATCATAAAATGATAATAACGATAAAGATATTTAAAATGTGCAACATACTCACCCCACAGGGTGCCCAAGGCGCTTACAAGGCATGATTATTACCCCAGCTGTGCCAGGTACCCATTTATACACCTTGGTAGAGTGTAGCAAAGGTGGATTAAATACCTTGCAGAAGGACATAAGGAGCTAGGCATCAGTGGGACTTTCGACCCTCTGATATTCTGGGGCAAAGATCGGCTCAGTATGATTTTTCATTGCTGATATTTAAGGTGGGAATTTACACCCATATGGCATCAAAATTTCATCCAAATGTTACAAATATTTTCTGTTAACTAACACTTGGATATGGAGGCATTATCTTCATGTTTCATTACTGCTATGGTATTCCACATAGGAATGACTCGATTGAGTATGTGTTAAACTTATTCATTCAATTTTTACGGAATTCTGCTCTCCCTTTAAAGGCATCATTGCCAGATTGTGAAGAATACCTGCAAGGCACCTCATGACTCGGTCATGTGACATAGGTAAGGTAGGGTTAACCAGCACTCGTGCCTGTATTGATAATGCTTTCAAATCACATGACAGTAATAAAATATTGAGAGGTAGTTTGTCTTACACAAGATCAAAGAAGATGGGGTTGCATACGCCTAAATTGGTAGATTCATGGAGTGGAGGTGGGCGTATCCCTTCTCTTTCTCGAAAACAAACTCACGATCCACGATTCCGATTTCAAATTCAAGTCAGTCTTATTGTATGCAACTGTAGTTTTCTTCGGTCTTTATAAGTAGGTATTTATGATAAGTATTTATTTATTTATTTAGTTATGCATTTATTTATTCATTTATCTATCTATCTCCTTACTTAATTATTTTTCTCTACTTATTGGGGGGTATTTACCCCCTGAATAATGGATCTGCCCTCCGCCATGCTGGATTTACTCGATACACACAGGATTAACATCATAACATAATGTTAATGGGAACCTCCCTGGTGGAAATAATAATATCACGATCACACATAAATCGGTATACGTTTTCTGTTTTTGGAACAAATGATATTTTTCTGTTAAAAAAAAGAAAGAAAAAAGATCTATAAAATCATATGAAGATGCAATTCAACTGATTGTACTGAAATATTCTTTTCAGCGTCGATTTCCACTCCAAATAGACGACTTGTTAACTCAAAGCAGTTCAGTGCAGTAGGCCAATCTCTTGATCCAGAATGCTAAAAAAATGCACATTATAATGCATTAGCAGAGACATGTCAGAGAACAGTTAAATAAAAACTAGGTGTCCATTTCCAGTGCAGTGTGTTGTGCCTTTCCTTAAACAAAAGCTACAACTTATCATCAAATTCTCTAAATTGGCAAGATAGTTCATATAGTTTGATAACTTTTTTTAATGCAAATTGGCATTTTTTCGTTGTTGTTGAATTTGAATTTTCCTTCAGATTGGTTCGTTTTATATTTTTCAAAAACTATGAAGTGCAAGAAAATAAGAGTAGTTTTTGCTATTATGAAGAGGGAATTAACTCAATGATTTGAGCCCTTAAGAAAACTATGTTCTGCCTTTGCGTAAAAGAGTGGATTGCAGTTTTGTAATTTCAGAAAGAACTGGAATTCATGTCACTTTCAATGAACATATCCCGTCAATTTTGTTTTATGATAAAAATATGAGATTTTATTGCTTTCATAATGATATGAATCTGGGTCCACTGTCGTTTACCTTGATTTATGGAGTAACCAAACAATCAACTGGAGTTGCCAACCGAATGTAAAACGAAATGAGCAGAAATTGTTTATACAGACGAATTGTCAACAAGATGATTAATCGATGGAAACATAATTATCTTATTATGATGATTACATTTCTGAATGTGAAATTCATCAAGCTGGGGCACTGAGGCAGAAGGGAAGTTTCTGAAAATAAGATTTATTAAGGGAATGTAGCAGAAGGAAATTTTTCCACAGAAAGGAAATAGTGAAGAAATAAGAAGAATTTAAAAAGATGACATTTCCCTCTTGCTATACGTATATTAACTCGTAGTCGTGAAAATTTAGTAGAGCCCAACCTAAAGTATGTACGCTATTTCCTGCTATTGTATCGAAAACCGCTAAGACGACAAAGCTTGACCTTAAAGACCCACAGTTTGCTTAATACATGCACTTAACCACACTGTAAATCTATGGTAAAATTTAAAATTCTTCAAAAGCCGGGTTGGTTGAAAAAAAAAATAAACAAACCATTGGTTAAAGTAAGGTGATTACATGCTTAAGCGTGATGTTTTTTAAGTTTATTAAACATCTTTCCTTATGACTGTGTTGGTTAATAAATAAAATAATGTTCCCGATGTTCAAGAGTTGTTTAAAAGTTTTGAACATGAGATATGCATGTATCAAGGAGAAACAAGCTTTCTCAATCATTTATCCACGAACATAAGGGCCATGAAGTGTTGTTGGAATTCCAAAGATGCAGCAACAATGCAAGTGAAATACTACTTTACTAATCGCAACCATTGCCCTCCACTTTGCTTTAATTAATAGTTGAACACTCTTGTTTATAATCTTCAGACCTCAAACAAGGACATTCTCCTGTAAACTACAGGCAAAGCACACTCCCTTTAATTCAGTATAATACAAAAACCAAGGCGCACTCATTTTGGTCCTTCAGGTTAGCAGGAGGCGTACAATACCCCACCCCTACCCTTCCCGGCCTACAGAAACTAAAGGAGAAAATACAACCTGAAACAGTTCTACGTTAATGGGGGGAGGGGGGGGGGTAAACTGCCAAATATTTTACAACTTCTCTGGCTTGCAAGGAAAAGAATGCTAACTGTCATCATCAGAGAGTTGTTACAACTCCTTACTATCATCCTATGAAACGTCATTGATGTGAGTGCTACACTCCGTAGATATGACCATGGAAAATTTAATACTTCTATTATAGAAACTAATGTCTCCTGCAGAGTCTTGAAATACATGGTTTATAATGCACAGGCACATGCGAGACGTAGCCTTTACTCTTGAGTTTGATTCACAACACGGCTGGCATGGCTGGGGAGGGTTTCATTAAGTGAACTGTAATAAGCTACTGAAATCCTTGCATCTGATTGGCTGAGAGCTAATTTGTCACCGAAAATCACCGATAACACGCTTGATGAAACACCCCCAGTTCAGCTGTTTTAGCTACGCGGAAGATATCTCATACCAAGAATATGATTCGAAGACCAACTTTCCTTGACAGAGACGCAGGAATGGGAAATTTATGAGTTTAACACACGTTTCATCTATTCATCTTGAATTTGTCTATGATGGGTGGTGTGAATTGAGACTGTGCTTATGAATAGGCACGTTTCATGATTTAATTTGCAGTCTGAATATTTGGAATCCCTGCCGCAGTACTAATGTTCTTCGGCAAGACACTAATCTGCACTTGCAACACAAGACCCATTTGACATGTTTGAAGTAAGGGTATACCTGGATTTATGCCTAAAATGCACTGGGCGCTACGGTCACCCTGTGTTAAAGCCAGGGTAATCATGGTAATAACATGATTGCAGGGTCATCCGGGAAAGAGGCTACCCTGGGTAACGAGACATGATTATTATCAATATCATTATTATTATTGAAAAGGTGTTTGGTACTGCAAAATCGGGAAATAGCATTCAACACAGACATACAGAAGCTTTTCGACATGCATTCATCAGAGTAAAATCTCTCCTTTGTCATGTTTGTGTTCTACTCCTATCTCTCTCGCTCTCTCTCTCTCTCTCTCACGCTATCTATCTCTCACTTTCTCCCTCTCTCTTCAATTAATACCCATGTTTCTGAATGAGCATTATTTTGTTCAGCTTTTGTCTCTGTCACACTTTGTCTGTCTCCCTCTTTCTCTCTCCCCTCTCTCTTCCCTCTTTCTTTATATTATTTGTCCTTCCTTTCCCTAAATACCAAAGCTTCTATTCCTTCCTTGTAACATTTGTTCCTCCTTGTATTAATGTGTTTTCCAATCTTTGTTCGTCATGCATTAACCTTCGATCTATTTGGATAGCAACATTCTTCAAATCTTCTCTACTCATCGCTATCTGTTCATGCGAATTGCTACATCATAAGTACATACTTCCTCCGTCAAATCTACGAATTAGACAAACAATTGCGAAATTCATGACGTAGAATGATATTTATAAAAAAATACAATGATCTCGGAAGAATTAAGGACTAATTTTTCATTTCCGTATTTTCGAATTCAAGAATTTGAATTGTGGTTCGCCTTGTATGAGGCAGTGTCCCCAAAGGGAGTATGGCGAGTACGCAAACACACGAGCTTAATATTCCTCGCATAACAACCAGATGAATATGCGTGCATGCATTGTTAACTTTTATTATCCTTTACATTCTACAATCTCAGAAACGTTGGTTAAAAATCTTCAGGTTGGTTGAAATATGAACCTAACTGCTGGTTTAAAAAAAAAAAAATTGTATGTAAAACATATGGTATATTCTTTTGAACAATAGTTGGTAGGTTCATAATTATTTTAACCAACCCCATTTTTTTTCTGAGAGTGTAAGAATACACCGTGACATAAAGTAATATAACACCATGAATAACTCGAATATTATACTTGCACGAAGGGACCAAATATAAGATACGCATGGAAAAACATAACAAAACAAAACAAAACCTGTTCAGCTTGTTTCATGGTGAGAGAAATGAATCAGTTTTTTGACCTGTACATCAAGCATGCAGTGAGTTTTTTTTTTTTTTTTTTTTTTTTTTAAACCAGTGGAATCAAAATAATAGTAGGTCCCATAAAATCAGATAAGGCGTTTTATCTTTATGTCGTTGTGCGAAAGAACGCGTCCGGAGCGCTAAATACAAAAATGCAAAAAAAAAAAAAAAAAAAAGAATCAGAATGTCTAGTTGTGACATATTGGAAGAGAATTTTTTAGCAAAGATCCTGCCAGAAGAAGATTGTATACGATCAATTTACGCGTGAAATTATCAATCATTTTTGAGACATCTGATTTTGCATTCCGGCGCGTTCTTTTGCACAACGACATAAATATACATGTAGATGCTCAACATGATAGCGAAAAGATTCGTATTCTAATCATTGTCAGGACAAAGCTTGATTTCTTCTATTCATTCAGTCATCACTCAGCTGATTAACATTTCTGTGAAAAACAGTGTAACATTTCCAGACCTTTACTGCGAGGTTCATCCATTCATCCGATGATGTGGAAAGTGATTTTGCTATCGTTACCATAATCGTGTTTGCCTTGATTCGAAGGGCGAAAATCTGTTAGAAGTTACTTTTAGATGTACAAGTATTATGCTCTTTTGTTTTGTTTTGTTGTTGTTTTTTTTTGTTAATGTTCCTTTATATAGCTTCGATTCCACCGAATTTACCCGTTCAATTTTCCCTCAAATTAAAATCTCCCCCGTTTTAATCATGGAATAGTCTTCGTTTTTCCATCACAAGACTTTTTTTCCCTCTTTCAGTCACGGGATTCTATTACAATTATGAGTTATTTGGCACGACATTTGAACAACAGTTTGCAAAATTGGGTAATTGGTCGGCCATACTGCATAGGGGAAAAAAAAAGCAAAGAGGAAAAATAACTGCATATTTTCATGGAAGGAAAATAATATTGTTCATTCCTTCTTGGCAAGGTGTCATGGCTAATTATTCAGCCCAGGCAATGATTCCCTGTCCCGACCCCAAGTGGCGGGGGGGGGGGGGGGGGGTAAGGGAGGTAGAGGGGAGGGGGGGGGAGAGCATGAGAGCGAAGGA
>CM057168.1:24014354-24024354 GCA_029962745.1 Echinometra lucunter | reverse complement strand
GAAGTTAAAAACATCAGAACTGAACATAAATCAAGAAGATTAGATGGATTATTAATCAGCTAACAAGCATAATCATTGCCGCATATTATATCAATGACAAAAGTATGGGGCGGGGGGGGGGGGGACTGCAGCCACTCCAGCCTTCCCCCCCCCCCTCCGGCTCCGCGGCCCCTGATTATAATACGGAAGTTAAAAACATGAGAATTGAACATACACCAAGAAGATTAGGTGGGATTATTAATCAAGATGGCAGGGCGGATGTAGTAACCCAATAGCCGGACGTTGATTACTTCATGTCGTGATGTCAAGTTTTGTAGATTTACTACCTATGTTATGACCATATCATCATCATCCCTCTTTCCTAAAGAGATATAAGACAGGATATTCTTACTATCCAGCGATCATTATCTTCAATGTCAGTGGAGGCTGACGTAGAAGCAGCCATCTTGAAAATGCTTTAATATATAAAAAACACTGCTTTAAATGGTGATGAAGATAGTGGAGTTTGCGAAAGAGAGGCTGCGAGAGAGAGAGAATGAGAGACAGAGAGCATGTTGGCTCAATGGATAGAGCGTCTACCTCATGAACGGGGATCGCGGGTTCGATCCCCGGCCAGGTCATACAAAAGACTTATGAAAAATGAGGCCTTCTGCCTTCTAGCCAGGCGCTCGGCATAAAAGAATGGAGAAGGGTAATAATAACATATTATGTTATGCAGGGCCCGCTAGAAGATCAGCTGACAGCTGAAGTGGCTACCCTGGGTAAATAAGAGTTATTATTATTATTATTAGTCCGTTATTGTGTTGTTATTATTATCATTATGATTATCTTTATATTATTAGAGAAAATGAAAATAATATTTTTCTCTCTTTTTAGAGAGAGAACAGATAAAAGGAAATAGTTGGAGAGAATCTGTGCGTATGCATGTGTGTGTGAGAGAAAGGAAGAAAAACAGAAAGAAAGAAAGAAAGAAAGATAGATAGATAGATAGATAGATACACGATCATGACAATAGATACATGAATTGGACATGTTGGACTGCAATAAAATGTAAAACTGTTATAAAGATATGAGTTTCATACAGAAACAGAAAAGAGAGGGAGGGAGTAAAAAATATTAAGATATGAAATAAGAGAAGGAGAGGAGAGAAGAACAGAGAGGACAAGAGAGCGAGAAGAGATATAAAGAATGGATGAAGGAGAAGAGAGAGTATCATTATAAGAGAGAGACAGAGAGACAGAGAACAGAGGAGAAGAGGAGTGAGGGAAAGAAAGAGAAAGAAAGAGAAAGAGAGAGAGAGAAAGAGGTACGTCTCTCGTATGGACATTCTGGTACTCTAGTTCTGTATAGTCTAATTTCCATCATGATGAATACAACTTTGTTAACTTCAACTATTCAAGTATCCTTACGAAAAAAATCATATCCAAATGAATGCAACATCATGTATGTATTTTTTTTTTTTTTTTTTTTTGGGGGGGGGTATATTCTTCTGTCATTTTAATGTTTATATGTATGCCTTTTGAGAGCAAATCAAAATAATATCCATGTGTTGAGTACATATTGGACCAATAAATACTATACGATACTATACCAATAATATCTATTATATATTACATAACACATATCATTTGTATCTTAGTAAAACATTCTAATTAGCAACATTATTATGAAAATACCTCATCTGAATGAGTCCTGTTTGTAGAGTCAAGGCTTTTAAACCATATGTTACTTGAACATGCTGAATGGCCAGGATGTCATTGATAATGATATTAATTACCTGGTGATTACTCTATGAACCGCAATTTATTCTTCCTTATTCCCTGGTGATTTTAATTATGCTGGTATCGTTTCTTTTACATGAAAGATCACAGAAAATGCCTTATTGATAGATCACGACCTAGTCTCCTATTTTCAGACCTGATAAAATTTTACCGGAGGTAACCCTACATCCCTTGCAAGAGCGATGCTAGTAGACACAACAATTCCAAGTTCATAATCCACAGTCATCCTAGGCGAATGTATAGGTTGTGAAATGCAGTAAATAGGGTGAAATTTTTAACCCGCCAAAAGATGTCAACTTTATAAGTGGGGATATATTCCCTATATGTCATCTTCTCAATAAGGGCCGTTCATTTGGGGCTACAACTCACTTTTTTTAATGTCATAGTTCTTCGTATCATTGTGTATCGACATGAATTGTGATATCGCTTTGTTTTGCGTGTATTGTGAATGCAAGATTTCCAATTGTACTGTAAACTGCAAGGTGAGATAAAGTTGAAAACAGTATATATATACACACACACACACACACACATATATATATATATATATATATACATATAGCGTGTATATAGATTTGTCACAATATGAAGCAGATCCATGCAAAGAGAGGCGAATATAAACAAACAAATAAACAAAAAACAAACAAACAAAAAAAAAAAGCAACACGACTAGAAAGCAAAGCATGAGGTGCTTCATCCTCCTTCTCGGTCTTAACTATTAGGTTATTTTCAGATGAAGCATATGAAAGGGCTGAACGAACAAAACAAAATACCAGGCAGGATGATTAAATCAAGCATTTCGGTCGGTAAACGATTCTTTCCTGTTATGTCTGATACGCCATTTATATATTAGCATCTGCGAGCATCGTCTCGAGGATAATCCAAGAAATGTTAATGGCGTTTTCTGACCCGCTTTCGCTCCGACCTCCGTTGGGGTAGACACTGACCCATCCTGACTCAAAGCCTTGCGTTTTCTTTGTGGACTTCGGTGCGGTATATACAGCGCGGCACGCGCGCAAATGAAAAGTGAGGGAATAATTGATGCAGTGAGCACATGTCTTCATCTCGTTTTTTTTTCTTGTGTGTACACAAAGTAGGATACAATGAGTAGGCCTGCCTTATACACAGACTTTATGATGGTGGGATGATGGAGATGATAAGATAGATAGAAATGACTGTGGATAGATTCGATCACTTTCATCAGTCTTTGTCTCTTCACATTGTCCGATTCCGTCAGGCAGATGTGAAAAGAGAGAGATGTGAGGGTGTGCGTGTGTGTGTAGAGAGGGAGAGAGGGAGAGAGGGAGAGAGAGAGAGGGGGGGTGGGGAAGAAGATAATGGAATCATGGAGAAAAGCAAAAAGAAGGCTGGGAGGAGGGGTCATATAAGTAGAGGGAGAAGATAAAAGAAAAAAACGAAATGGAGGTCAACATTTGTTCTTGTTTATGTCTGGTTTTCGCTCCTTACAAATCATAGTGATGTAGAGATAATGTTCATGTTTGTAATAGTCTATTTGAAAAACGCATGAACGTACGCAGCGGGAGGGGGTGTAGGGGGGCAGTTGGCCGCCCCCCCCCCCCATTTTTTTACTGAAAATTTTCACAAAATTCACCAAAATCATTCAATTTCACTTTTGAAAATGCAAAAGCAAAAGTGCCCTCATGACCAGCTCGGTCACTTCGCTCCCTCGCTTTCGAGTTTCTTTGAAAATTTTTACGCGTCTTGCCACCCCAGGAAAAAATTTCTGCATACGGCCCTGTGTACAAGAAGACTTGGGAGATGATATTAATTGAAATTAGAATTTAAATTCAATTTGATTCAATTTGTTTAAAAGAATCCTGATATAACATTACGGTTATCATCAGACAGAGAGCTCCCCCCCCCCCAACAAAAAAGGAAGAAAAAAAATTAAAGGTGCATCTAAATTTGAAGTAAAACAAAACTGGAAGAAAATCCTTTAAAACTACATTCATCCAAACAATGGAAGGAGAGAAGAGAGAGAGAGAATGGGGGGGGGGAGGGGAATGAAGGATAGAGAGATAGAGCGTTGTTGTGACTCATTTTACAGTCATGTGCCCAAATGAATTCCCAGAAAACGAAGGAAGTGAAATGCATTTACACTGACAAATAGCTGATCAAGTAAATCGAGAAAAACACACTCAGAAAAGTTGGTTAAAAGATGAACCGACAAAATGTTGGTTAAAAATACCCACATGTTTTAACACACTTTTTAAGACAAAGTGGTCTTAAAGGAATGGTCGGTTCACATTTCAAACAACCTAATGATTTTTCACATAGTGCAATGAAGAAATAAAATTTACTCAGACTCTCAGTGAGAAGAAAAAAGATGGAGAGAAAAAAAAAATGGAGGAAGGGAGATAGATGCTGACTAGCCTAAGACTTGCCCTCTGAATTTCAATAGCGATTTCATTTAACTAGAGGTACCCCAGTGATTATACACATATGTGAGCAATCTGGATAAAATGAGAAAAATGTATATATTCTATCATTATAGATGATCCTAAACACCATAGAATCGTCTTCAGAACAACCGGATGACCGATTACAGCCTAAGCCTCATAAAGTCTCTATAATCCTTGGAAGACTATTACCAAAAATACTAAAAGTGTATTTTAAAAAACACCCCCAAAACAGTGTTTGAGTTTTGGGGCCACAAAATTACATGTATCTCACAGCTTAGAGGACATTTCGGCGAAAATTTGATGGATCTAGATAAATAGGCCCTCCGATATCAAACTTTTCCAGATAGCCTTTTCTTCTGTCATTGGTTCCACTTAATTTGCAAAATTGTACAGTCTAAGCTATTCTTTCACCTAGTAACATGACGAAACTACTACAGCTGTCTTTTCCATTTTTCCACAATAATGATAAGGTGTGTTTGTTCTCTTATAATAACTATCATAACATTGACATCATGTTGACAATCTTAACCCACTGGCTACTGTAACCGAGTGGTCCATGTAACAAGACTATGGGAATATAAGAATTCAGTAGTCAAGGGGTTAAATTATCGATCAAAAAATCGGTTAGTATTCAGTTTGTCGGTTATATCGTATCTGTGTCAAGTCAATTAGATCCGTCACCTCGTCTTGGGAATCACGACTAACTACATATCTATGTCGTCCTCCAGACTCGTAATCCCCTATTCATTACAAGGTTTGACACACTATTGATTGTCAACGTTTATCTGCTTCCCTTTGAAGATGTTACCTGTGCATATTTTCATGCATACACCTGCTGCAAAGTTGGCACTTCACCTCCTTTGTCTTATAAGCAGTAATATTTGGACTTGACAAGAATGCATGGCCATGATTTAAACATACAATGGAGTCCGACGCAGCGTCGAGAACCGTGTCGGAAACACATATCGAAATTGATTATAGGGATGAAATATTAATGAGGTGAAAAGTTTGTGTCGGAATACATGGAAAAGTACGGTGGAAGGAACTGCGATAGCAGAGGGACGTTGTCCGACGCTTTGACTGTAGACATGCCTAACAGACACGACAGAATGGTCATGTATTTAAAATATGCGTACATGGCGTAAGGATAACGTTGGACGCATGCTTAAAAAGATATTGTCGCTCTAACACAGGCAAACGTAAGTCATAACAGCGCTGAGACAGGCTTAAAAGAACGTGATCGCCCAACAAACAGGCATAGAAAACATGGTCGCTCAACAGACACGTGTATGACGGGACAAGATGGTGGAAGAGATGTGCGTATACGGCAGACACGCGTATCCAACATGCGTGAACGACAAAGTCGCGTAGCAGATTATGCGTAACAGACATGACCTTACCTTAATGACAGGAGATCCATTCTTTTCAGCCTTCCTGTAGACGATAACGTCTTTGTGTTTCTTGATCTTTTCCCATCCTTCCTCACTCTCTGCAGCATCCAGCTTGACCATATCTTGGTAATCCTCATCAGTTAGGGGGTTCTCTGTCGGGGCATCCAGGCAAACCTCAGCCGGAGCCTCGGCCTGTTTAGCTTCTCCATTAGCCTCCTCCTCCTTCTCTTCGCCCTTTTCCTTCTCCTCCCCACCTTCCCCGTCCGCAGTCTTTCCCTCTTCTTCCCCTCCTTCCTTCTTCTCCCCTGCCTCCTCCTCCTTCTTCTCACCCTCTTCTTTCTTCTCCGCTTCTCCGTTCTCCACAGCAGGAGCGGCCTCCTCTGTTTTAACCTCCTCCTTGGCGGTGTTTTGCTCCTCTGGTGCTGCCACTTGCTCTGTATCAGCCATTTTATAAATCGCACTCAAAAACTGCTTCAGAATATTCCGATATAAAATCAACAGGATTTTGCGAGTCTATTTTTGCTTTATTTGCGAATAAAATAATCCAATCTGTTAGTCGTCTGGTCAGTGTGTTTGCACGCGTGTAGCTGAAAGCATTCAGTTAGCGATACAGGGCGCGGTCCGAGAGAGAGCGACAAAGAGGAAGGGTGAGAAAAACTCAAAGAGATTGTGCGTTTTTACACAGACAACGTGCAGCGATCAATTCCACACGATTTTTCTAGAGCTCTCCGCTGATGCTACTCGCGTTACCTTTTACGGAAAATGGGAGCGAACACACCTGCTAGAACGCATGCGCAATGTGCCTGAGAGGTAGAGCCTGAAAGGAGAATTGCTCTAACCACCGTCTTGTGCCTAGGACTGATCCACTTGATTTAGGGGTGTATCAAGACAACTAATACTTACCTCCGCTTATTAAGTACACGTTTGAGGTTGGCGGCTTGAGGTTGATGATAAACATATATATGTACAATTAAATTTGAATTTCTGGAGCATTAAGATGATAACAATCATTAGTTTTCCACTAGGCAACTGCTTTAACATTACCTTCATTGTTTCAGTGGGTATTTCTTTTGCTGGGGGGGGGGGGGAATTATAAGGTAAACTGAAAGAAAGAAAGAAAGAATCCTTAAAGGGAAAGTGTAGTTGTGGATAAGGTGAAAACAATTATTGTGCGCTTTTAAATTCCCTTCATGTTTTATTTTTCTTTCTTTTTTTTAAAGGAAGTATCATGTAATAAAAAGGTCCAGTGCAAAGGATTGCTCTTCAAATGCCCTCAGAATCATAATATGACAAAAAGCAGCTGAATTGTTCGGACCGAACATTTGTGTGAAGTCCCATACACGCATTTCTGCAGTGCATGTGACTCTCAGCAGAAGTGAATTAATTTCTTATCATTTTGGTGATTCCAAAACCTTAAAGCATACAAAAATTCTTTAGTGCTTTATAATCAACCTTTCACAATTCCATTTCAACTGCCAGAACTTACCTTAACTCAACGACAGCGTCAAACAAAACTCCAAGATGGAAAAAGGTAACAACCGTTTGCAAATTAACATTTTAAAGTCCTGCTTTAAACAGACTTGCAGAAAATGACCATTCTGTAAAGTGGAGTGAAAAGATAAAGAATCGTTAATATCTTGGGAAATGACTGCTTTATCAAATGAGAAAGAAAATGAGAAGGTGTAGGGGAATGTAGGACAACCTTAGAGAGCTAAAACAAACAAAAACAAACAAACAAACAAACAAACAAACAAACAAACAAACAAACCGAAGGGGTGTTAAAGTAGAAAAGGATAGTTTGAGAGAGAGAGAGAGTCAGAGAGAGACAGAGAGACAGAGAGAGAAGGGTCATTGGGATGTTGGGGTTGTTTGAGGTAAAAGATGTGGAGAGAGAGAGAGAGAGAGAGAAAGAGAAGAGGTGAACAAAAATGCCTGCCAAATTGAGAGGGCAAATCGATGAAAGAAAAAATAATAGTACAAGGATAAACACCGGCTGAAGTGAATAGAATTGGATTAAAGAAAATAAAACGGAATTATCAACGGAATTTTCTATAAAAAGAATAATAACAAGTCATTAAAAAGATACACTGGGGTGGAGGAAATCGCGAAAGAGCATAAGACGTCAGATCATATACGGTAATGTCCGATCAAATGCAACACGGAAATTATTTTGTGTCCTGATCCTAAGCTTATTTGAATCCATAATTCTAAGTTTGATAGATTTGACTCAGGTGCAGGCTGAGCTCCGTATAGACTGAATCTTAACTCAAAGAAATATTGGGTAAAAATGTGCCATGAGGGTAATTATGTGTCCAACCAACTTTTGGACAATATGCTGACCGCAGCGGGTCAAAACATTGCCCAAAGTTGGTTGGACATATCATTACCCTCGTGCTGGTTAAATTTTTACCTAATATTTTTTTACAGTGAATAAAGACTTATAGTACTGCGCCCTCTATGTCATGGTTGTTTTTACTGAAATGTTTTGTGTTTTTTTATAATTGTGTGTTTATTGAAGGATCAACAACTCATTATCATATTTACAAATAATCAGAGTAATTGTGAGCAAAACAGAAAACAAATTACAACATATACAACAGATTGGGTAAAATTAGAAGAAGAAAAAAGGGGGGGGGGCAGAAACAGGACTCGGAACATATATCACATAGTTAGTAGTACCATATTTGGAAATTATTATCATTAACCGAAACAAAGGAGACAATACTAGAAAACTGATGATGGCATTACATGGGGTTTGTGATTTACATAACAACTTGGTAAAGGAACAAATACTTGTATTTACCTTGGTCGAGGGTTGCAGAAGTAGACATATATGTAGACATGGCATAACATACATGTAAAAAATGTATGTGAGAGAGATTGTCAACAGTTAGATATTAACACTATTCATTATATATATCAAGATTGCACATTAGAGTGGATGATCCATCAAGACAAAAAAACCAAGACTTATTAACTTATTAAAGAAAAAAATCATAAATTAAAACGCCATTTCTTGAAATGAATAGGTTATTTGTTTCTTTTCTTGGCTAACAAGTATTCGATTTCTCTCTGTTTTCTAACAAAGGATTTAAATACCGCAAATTTGGGAAGACTGTCTTTAAACTTACAAGCATAGATATTGAATTTTAAAGGTAAAAATAAATACGAGACAAACTTATCTCTGCAAATTCAAAAGAGTTTTTCAAAGTTGGTTACATTAACAGGATTTTCACATTTCTGAGATATAATATCCAGTAGATCATGCCAGATTGGAGCGACCTTCTCACAATCACAGAAGCATAGTTTCCACTTTTTCATTACACAGGGAGCAGTTAGGGGAATCTCTTCTTTTAAATTTGTACAGAAAATCATTCAGAGCAATGGCCTTATGGAAAATCTTGAAATAAAAAGATCTTAGTTTTGTATCAATAGTACACAAAAAAAATAGTATAGTGCATTTTATCCCAGTTTAAGTTTACAGATACAGGTTGAAATGTATTGTTTGTATGAATATTTTAAAAAATGAATTCATTCATATATCCTTTGTAATCTCTAAATTCTAAAAAACTTTTTATTCTCATTTGACATAACTATACATGCTTATTGATCTTTTATCAAAATTGAAATGTACTTTTATAGGAATATAAAAGAGATATGAATTGGATGATAATTGGAATGGGCTTCTTTAAAATTGAAGAAACATAGTTTATGTTAATTTAGAATTAAACAATGCAAATAAACCCAAATATATATCAAAGAAAATGAATAGAAGAGAGAGAGAGAGAGAGAAAGAGAGAGTGAGAGAGAGAGAGAGAGAGAGAGAGAGAGAGAGAGAGAGAGAGAGAGGGTGAAAAATTGATAAAGGGGGTTACTTTATCGTCCAATGTTGTTGTCTATTATGGGAAATTCACTCAAAGCGTAAACGCCACTGTTAATAAGGTCTGCTCGAGGCAGATGGCGCTATTAAAATTTGCTTCCGTGCTGTATTTGATTGTAATCATTTCTGGCGGAGGATTTCCCGAATCATAATTCTCTGACCTTACCGAGTGTCTTTGTAAGACCTGCCGGGAATGGGAAGGAGAATTGGTGGGCGGGAAGTGGGTTACATAAATCATTGTATTCGATTTCCTTTTTTAAAACTTCTTTCTCTCCCTCTCCTGAAGTCTTTCACACACACTCAATATCTCACTATATCTTTCCCTAATTTTTATCTCTTTCCCTTTCTCTCTCTCTCTCTCTCTCTCTCTTTGTCTTGCCATTCTGATTAATTTTCATTTTATTACAATGTCGTCTCCTAAGTTATCTCTAGTCACTTAATTAAACACTATAATTTTCTCCCCCTGTCTCGCTGACACACACACGCACACGCGCGCGCCCACACATCCTACCTTCTCTTATTCCC
>CM057168.1:23998478-24013854 GCA_029962745.1 Echinometra lucunter | reverse complement strand
CAGGATTAAAATAAAAACGTACCTACTTACGCCCAATGGGGCCGCAGTTTAGACCGGGGCACTTGGGGGCAGTTGCGTATGTGTGTATGTTTTTTTTTTTTTTTTTTTTTTTTTGGGGGGGGGGGGGGAGGGTGGAGGTATTTGTCCTAAAGAATGGTTGCCCAAGGGAATAAATGTGTGGGGGTACTTCTCCAGGGGTATTTGTCTGGGGAAGTTGTCGGGGGGGGGGGGGTAGTTTCCTTAGAGGGTGGTTGCCCTGGGGGTACTTGTCCGGGAGGGGGGTAATGGTCCAAGAGTTGTCTGGGGGTGTTATTGTCCTAAAGGGTGGTTGCCCTAGGGGGTAGTTGACTGTGGGGTAGTTGTCCGGGGGTAGTTGTCATAGAGGGTAGTTGTCCGAGGGGGAAATTGTCTGGGGGGTAGTTGACCGGGGGTAGTTGTCTGGGGGTAGTTAATTGACCGGGGCAGTTGTCCTAGGGGGTAGTTGTCTGGGGGTAGTTGACCGGGGGTAGTTATCCTAGAGGGTGGTTGTCCTAGGGGTTGATTAGCTGGGGGTGGGGTAATCATCCTAGAGTGTATCTGTCCCGGGGGTAGTCGTCCTAGGGGGTGGTTTCCCTAGGGGTTAGTTGTCCTAGGGAGTAATTGTTCTAGAGCGTAGTTACCCTAGGGGTGGTTTTCCGGGGGCGGATGTGCAGGGGGTAGGTGTCCGGATACGTTTAGCACGATGTAACCGTGCGTGTAAGCCTATACAACGGAAGCATCTTTATTTATGCTTCGAAAACAGAGGCTCTTGATCATATTTGAAGGCAAATTTTCAAAAATGATTTTAAGGAATGGACACTGATGGAAACATTTGGGAAGATGATTACTGTGTCAATAAAAAGGCAATGAACCGCAAATATTAATGTATATTATACTGAGAATAAAAGACTGCAGATTTGATCAAAAGTAGGACTTTCAATTTCGGACTGGGAAAATTACCTTGTCATAACGAAATCTTCTTGTATCCGTGCTCGTTATAACGGGAGTAGACTATACAAGCATTACTCAAGTATTGGGTATAAGGATCCCGGATTAACCAATAATTAGTTAAATATTCAAACAACCTTTGGTTTAAATGGATTAAAATGAATTGCCCAACAGTTTTGGTTTATCCAGCTAATGGTTAAATATAATGAGTTAAATATTTGGCAAGAGTTCCATATTTACCCCCACTCAAATTGAAAAAAAAAACCACCATAAGGATATGACTTGGAATGATAGGTCTAATCATAATATCAAATACCGAACATGGGAAAATGCGATGAATATCAAAAGTATTGGTTTATTCGTTCAGAATTAAGAGCTTACCCGTAAACCATGCATTTCACAATTGACATCGATTTATTTAGTCAGAAAAATAAGAGCAATGCATCCTAGGAATTAAACTTATCCTGAATTCTGGCTTATAATCATTAAGAGACCCTTCACTTCCAGCGATCTCCCGCTAGCGCTATAGGTAGCGCTTCGGTCTTGAGAGGAAGATGTCCCTGGTTCGAGTTCCTCATCAGGCATGGTAAGTCAAGAAAAAACATACAGTTAAGAAGAAGTGGAATATACGGTGTCTCTGAACTTCAAGTTTATTTTTTAGTAGGGGGGTACATATGGAACTCTTGCCAATTATTTAACCAACCTTTGGGTAAAATTGATCAAAAATGAATTGCCCAACCATTTTGGTTTAACCATCTAATGGTTAAAAATTTGCCCAACATAATTGCCCACCTAGTTGGGTAAAATGATATTAACCGTCAGTTGGTTAAGATATTTAACCAACCACTAGTTAAACTGTTAAAGTTTAACCAAACTGTTGGGCTGTCGCCTAGTGAATACATGGTTGGTTAAACCTTTAACCAACTTGGTTAAAAATTTCTTAGAGTGTGCATTTTTTGGCAATTTTCTTTTTTTTATAAATCTTGAAATAAAGGTTTGTTGCACTGACACACTGCAGTTTAAAGCAGATAGCCATATCTATTTTGTTGGTACCCATCTATAGCAAAGTTTGCTGTAGAAACCATGATGGTTTCCTGGTCTCTACTGGATCATTTTGATTTCAAAATCACAATCAAATAAAAATACAGATAGCCCTTTGTGCACTAAACCCTTGCTATAAAGAATTTTTGTCTGTTCAGACGTGCCCATATCTCACTCATTTCCGAAAGGGAAATGAAACTGATTCTAATTATTGAAATCTTTTGTTTGATCATTAACCCTTATCCGGTATATTTATGTACAGTCAAAGAAAACCACACCGTCAAAACTGACAAGCCTGCTGATAATTTGCATGGATTGTATGCGTTCCCTCTTGAAACACCGAACACGCAGTGGCATATGCAGCTGAAATTGGCGTATATTTTGTTTACAAGCGACTAATTCCTTTATTCTTTTAACGCTCCAGTTTCGATCCAAATGATGCCATGCAAGGGGTCTAGAGTGAGGCAATAGATTGAACATTTAAACTGATGATCAGATGATGGTGTGGTGAGAGAAATAACTGAAGAGAAGACGACAAAACATGCGGCACTGAAAATGTGTGAGATGTTATGGGACATCGTCTGCTTGTGTAACTAACATCCCATCTGTGACGTCACACATCACGGAGAGCTCTTCCGGTGCTATGTCGGGACTGTATTTTCTCCCTTTGTAATTGATAATAATTATTACTTCAAATATTTCCAAGTGTTGAATCTTGACAAACTTGTCCGATCTAAGCTTCACATATGCAATGAATGTCTGTTTTAAGAGTTTGTAATCCCAATTCTTGGAAAAAATGCAATATATTCCATGCAAATTACAGACAAAAATACTTTGAATGAGTAATATAGATTTGATAAGAGTCGAGAAAAATGGTTGAATAGTAGAGATTTACTCAATCTTTGATGAAGAGTACTAACGGAAATAGTCACAAAGTGTTTAAATACTTTCCGTTGATTATAAGCAAATTTCACTTATTGATAAACAATTCAAACATATATCCCGAGGAACCAACAATAGTAAACATCAATACTAAACATCACACTCTAATAAAGCTAATACCTCTGATCATCTTGCCACCGAGTGCGTCCAGCCTAGTCTCACGTAGTGCCTCAGCAATGGCGCTACGACAGTCAGTCCCATCCTTTTGTTTATTCTTCCACTCACAGAAGACTTCGATCAATGATCCTGGGATATCCATGAGATGTCGGGTGAGAATGGCTTGGCTCTGCGTGTACGTAATACCAAGTGCGATGCACAACTCTGTGTATTTTGCTGGAAGTACGTCGTACGCCAGTTTCGCCAGCTCCTGTTCTTGTATATCCCCTGGTCTGATTGGGAAAAAAAGAAGAAGAGAAAAAGTACTCAGCTTAGAATTTGGGGGCTGACATACTTAAACATTTGCTGACAAATATTTTTCAGGAGTCTCTTTTTCTAAAAGAATTTCGGGACATACCCTACTGGCTTCTTCGGGTGTCTTTTCCCTCTGTCCGTCCCCCGATTGATGCCCATGACACACAAGAGGCTGAAATCAACTAATATCATAGGAACAAAAAAACCCGAAACAATAATATAATTTTGAAATAATTCAGCTCAGTGATCCTATTCTGTGGTGTCAGAAAGATCGTACTATTTAAGCAACGTGTTCCGTGATTACCAAACTGCCTGGGTGTATTTCCAATTTTTTCCAATTTATTCCAATTGAGCTTATCGAAGCTCATTATTCTTCACAACTTTTGTTACATTTCCCAAATTTATTTTCCCTGATGTCGGCATTTTGTAAATTTACCACAGGTGTAGGTCGCAAAGCTTTAGTTTTTATTGTTTTTATTATTTTTTTTTCGCCTCCCCAACCATCCTGTATCTAAATATTACACGAGCGAGCGCAGCGAGCGAGAAACAAATATATTTACTCTTTTTCATGGTGAAAGTGATAATTCTTCATCAAAATACACGATGGAAATATAAAATATCTTATTTACACATGTACAATTGGTCACCTAGCTCGCCGAATTCGTTTGCTTTCCTAAATCCATCTTGTATCTGAATAATATACGATCGAGCGTAGCGAGCGAGGTAAAATACTTATATACACTCCTTTTCATGGTAGAAGTGATAGTTCTTCATCAAAATACACCATGGGCCTTTAAGATATCTATTCTTATATATATGTCACCTCTTTTGCCTAATTTATTCGCTTTCAAAGACCATCCTGTATCTAAATATTATACGAGCGAGCGCAGCGAGCGAGGAAAAATATGTATACTCTTTTTCATGGTAGAAGTGACAGTTCTTCATCAAATTACATGATGGGCCTAAAGATATCTAAATCATATTTGGTCACCTCTCCTTTATACCTAATTTATTAGATTTCAAAGACCATCCTAAATCTTACTATTATACGAGTGAGCGATGAAAAAATATATATACTCTTTTTTCATGGTAGAAGTAATAATTCTTCATCCAAATACACGACGGAGTTAACTATGACGTACATGTACATTTGGTCACCTCGCTTGCCGAATTTGTTGGCTTTACCAAATCCATCTTGTGTATGAATATGATACTAGCGAGCGTAGCGAGCGAGGAAAAATACATATATACTCCTTTTCATGGAAGAAGTGATAGTTCTTCATCATCATCAAAATACACGATAGGCCTTTAAGATATCTATTTTTATGTCGTCTCTCTTGCCTAATTTATTTGTTTTCAAAGACTATCCTATATTTTAGTATTATTCGAGCGAGAGTAGCGAGCGAGGAAAATGTATATACTCTTTTTCATGGTAGAAGTGATAATTCTTCATCGAAATACATGATTGGACTAAAGATATCTAAATTATATAGTTGTTCACCTCACTTGCCGAATGTATTTGCTTTCTGAAAACATCCTGTATCTAAATATGATACGAGCGAACGCAGCGAGCGAGGAAAAATATACACTCCCTTTCGTGGTACCAGTGTTATTTCGTCATCAAAATACACAAGAAAATAAGCCGAATATGACTCTGTTAGGGAACTTTACTCCTCTTTTCTTTTCCCTCCTTCTTTCCTTTCCTTTTCTCTCTCTCTTTTTGCCGACAGCGATCGCGAATTTGCCGGCAAGAATTTTGAATGGGGTGTCACCCACACCCCCCCCCCCTCTCCGTGACACCCCTGATTACATGTATTCATCGGATGTGTATTTAAAAGGGGCCTAACATGACAGAGTATGGTTTATATTTTAGTGGCAGATTTAGCATGGGGAGCTCTTCTATTTTTCTTTGAAACCAGAGTGTCTACTTTGCTTATCAGACAATATGGAAAGACAAAGGGACAACCCCATTTACAAAAACCTGGATCCACGCCTTTAACTTTGCCATGAACACTTACTCTTAATATACGTAAAAGAAATTTATTATCACTGATAAAATGCATACTATACAGTAGCTTGCTATTAGTTCAGGTAGACTTTAATTTCATGGGCCTTTAGTGGTACAATAATCTCGATGAAAACGTTTCATGGTTCTTACATATTTTTTTCCCTTGTGTATTAATTCGGCACCATGGTTGAAGGGCGTTTTTATCGTGCTGCGGATTGATAAAAGATGAATGTATTTCTTTTCTAATTGGTGTGTTCGAAGTCACAAAAGTTAGTAGCGTTAAAGACATCCCTTATCATGGCTGGATGTAAGAGTCCATAGTGTGTGGAGGTTTGTGAAACAAGATCTTTAATGGATTACAGGGACATGACAATGAGACTTGTTGTTCTGTGTACATGAATGACACGTGTCTTAAATCCAACGGGAATACACTACTTTCTACCTGTCTAATGGCCCTGGATTCAACTCTACATCTCCAGATTTCACAAGGAGCATCTCAGCAGGGCAGGCGGCTTCTTGCAAGATAGGATCCTCTGTGGTAGTATTCAGACTTCTTGGTATCTGTCGAAAAAAAAGCCCTTTGAAAGCTTGGTAAATGCTTACCAATATATTCAATCAATAAATAAACATTAAATCTGTGGCCAGTTGGGTGGTGACTTCAAACAGTAGTGTACCCGAACTCATATAATTTGCTCATTAAAAAAAACAACAACAACAACAGTTGGGGATTCAATAAAGACAGAAAAAAAAATAAATGTGGGAGATAAGAATTACCATTAAGCTCAAAATGATCAGAAAACGAGCCGTAACATGAAACGTGTTCCTCAGATTCACGCTATGTTACCTACATCAACCTGACCACAAGGTGTAGCCGATTGAAATAACTATTGCCACTAAATTGTCATATGTGTTTATATACATTGTAGAAACTTAATAGACCTACGTTTAACCTTGTAAAATGATATTCATTTTACAGTGACATGATACACACCTTTTTGTTTCTAAATCGGACTGTGCATTCGTTGATGGTAAATTCAGTTGTGGTGTTGTTCTCTTCGTTGGAAGATTTAGGTGTAGTGACATTCCCTTTGATGGACGGTTCAGTTGGGGGGTTGTTCTCTTTGATGGTAGGTTCAGGTGGCTCGCTCTCTTTGCTTGTAGATTCAGTTGGAACGTTGTTCTCTTTGACGTTTGATTCCGTTGGAGTGCTGTTCACTTTGGTGTTTGATTCCCTTGGAGTATTGTTCTCTTTGATGTTTGATTTAGATAGAGTGCTGGTGTCTTTGATCATTAATTTAGTTGGAGTGTTGTGCTCTTTAATATTTGATTTCGTTGAAGTGTTGTTTTCTTTTGGGATTGATTCCGTTGGGGTGCTGTTCTCTTTGATGTTTGATTCCTGTGGATTGTTGTTCTCTTTGACAGTAGATTCCATTGGAGTGTTGTTTTCTTTGATGTTTGATTTTGTTGGAGTGCTGTTATTCTTGGTGGTTGATTGCGTTGGAGTGCTGTTTTCTTTGATGTTTGATTCCTTTGGATTGTTGTTTACTTCGAAGTTTGATTCCGTTGGAGTGCTGTTCTCTTTGATAGTAGATTCGGCAGGAGTGCTGTTTTCTTTGACGTTTGATTCCTTTGGATTGTCGTTCTCTTTAAAGTTTGATTTCGTTGGAGTGCTGTTCTCATTGGTGTTTGATTCCGTTGGAGTGCTGTTCTCATTGGTGTTTGATTCCGTTGGAGTGCTGTTTTCTTTGACATTTGATTCCTTTGGATTGTTGTTCTCTTTGAAGTTTGATTCCGTTGGAGTGCTGTTCTCTTTGGGGGTTGATTCAGTTGGAGTGTTGTTCTCTTTTATGGCAAATTCCGTTGGAGTGTTGGTGTCATTAATGTTTGATTCTCTTTGAGTGCTCTTCTCTTTGATGGTTGATTTAGTTGCATCTTTCGTATCATGGCCCACTTCGTTTTCAGGTGATGTGCTATTCTCTTTGGTGTTTGATTCCCTTGGAGTGTTGTTCCCTTTGATGTTTGATTTCGCTGAAGTGATGTTCTCTTTGATGTTGAATTCCGTTGGAGTGTTGTCCTTATTGGTGGATGATTCCCTTGGCGTGTTCTTCTCTTTCATGGTTGATTCCCTTGAATTTTTGTTTTCTTTGAAGTTTAATTCACTTGCAGTGTTGTCCTCTTTGATGTTTGATTCCCTTGGAGTGTTGTTCTCTTTGACGTTAGATTTCGTTGGATTTTTGTTCTCTTTAATGCTAGATTCCGTTGGAATTTTGTTCTCTTTGATGATAGATTCCGTTGGAGTTCTGTTCTCTTTGATGTTAGATTCCGTTGGAGTTCTGTTCTCTTTGATGTTTGATTCCTTTGGATTGCTGTTCTCTTTGACAGTAGATTCCACTGGAGTGTTGTTTTTGTTGATGTTTGATTTTGTTGGAGTGCTGTTATTCGTAGTGGTTGATAGCGTTGGAGTGCTGTTTTTTTTAATGTTTGATTCCTTTGGATTGTTGCTTACTTCGAAGTTTGATTCCGTTGGAGTGCTGTTCTCTTTGATAGTAGATTCGGCAGGAGTGCTGTTTTCTTTGATGTTTGATTCCTTTGGATTGTCGTTTTCTTTGTTTGATTTCGTTGGAGTGCTGTTCTTATTGGTGTTTGATTCCGTTGGGGTGCTGTTTTCTTTGACGTTTGATTTCTTTAGATTGTTGTTCTCTTTGAAGTTTGACTCCGTTGGAGTGCTGTTCTCTTTGGTGGTTGATTCAGTTGGAGAGTTGTTCTCTTTTATGGGAAATTCCGTTGGAGTGTTGGTGTGATTAATGATTGATTCTCTTTGAGTGCTCTTCTCTTTGATGGTTGATTTAGTTGCATCTTTCGTATCATTGCCCACTTTATTTTCAGATGATGTGCTATTCTCTTTGGTGTTTGATTCCCTTGGAGTGTTGTTCCCTTTGATGTTGATTCTGTTGAGTGTTGTTCCCTTTGATGTTTGATTTCGCTGAAGTGATGTTCTCTTTGGTGTTGAATTCCGTTGGAGTGTTGTTCTTATTGGTGGATGATTCCCTTGGAGTGCTCTTCTCTTCCATGGTTGATTCCCTTGAATTTTTGTTTTCTTTGAGGTTTAATTCACTTGCAGTGTTGTCCTCTTTGATGTTTGATTCCCTTGGAGTGTTGTTCTCTTTGACGTTAGATTTCGTTGGATTTTTGTTCTCTTTGATGTTAGATTCCGTTGGAGTTCTGTTCTCTTTGACGTTAGATTCCGTTGGAGTTCTGTTCTCTTTGATGTTAGATTCCGTTGGAGTTCTGTTCTCTTTGACGTTAGATTCCGTTGGAGTTCTGTTCTCGTTGATGTTTGTTTCCTTTGGAGTGTTGGTCTTTTTAATGTTTGACTCTCTTCGAGTGCCCTTCGTTGAAGTGGCGGTCGCTTTCTTGGAAGATGCATTTGGAGTGGTTTTCTCTTTTGTGGTAGACTCAGCTTGAGTGTTAATCTTTGTGACTGGGGATTCAGTCCGATTCTTGTTCACCTTAATGTCAGATTCAGTTGTAGTGTGTTTCCGTTTAACCGTACACCTAATCGAGATGCTTTTCCTTTTGTTTGAAGATTTAGTTCGAGTATTTTTCTCCTTGATGATATATTTAGTTGGGATGCCCCCCTTGACAACATTTTTTGTTGGCGTGTTGTTTCCTTTGACGTCAGAGGCGGTTGAAGTGTTGTTCTCCTTGGTATATTTATTTTGAGTTGTTTCACCTTTGACCATTGATCCACAAGGAGTCTTGCTCGTTTGGCTGGCAGATTTATTGAAAGGGGTATTGTCTTTGATGGTAGATTCATTGGGATTGTTTTTCCTTTTGACCATAGGACTAGTCAAAATCTGGTTCTTTTTATAGGAAGGTTTAGTCCAAGAATTCTTATTGTTGATAGATTCAGTTGGCGTGTTGTTATCTTGAATGGTAGATTCAGTTGGTGTGATGTTTTCTTTACACTGAGATTCAACTAGAGGGTGGTTACTCTTTTTAATGGTAGATTCAAGTGGAGTTTTCCCCCCTTTGATCGTTGATCCACTTGAAATCTTGTCCGTTTTAGTTACATTGTTTTTCCCTCTGACCTTGGATCTGGTTGGGATGCCCCTCGTTTTGATGGAAGGTGCACACCGAGGACTGTTCTCCTTGATGATGGTAGATTCAATATGCGTGTTGCTCCCTTTGATTGTAGATCCAGATGGAGTGTTATTCTTTTCGACGGAATATTCATTTCGAGTCTTCTTCTTCTTCTTTGTATTCTTATTCGACCGTTTGTTCCCTTTGAGGGTATATTCACATCTATTCCCATTCTCTCCAAAAGAAGGTTCAGTTGGAGTGTCGTTCTCTTTGGTGACATACTTATTCGCAATGTCATTTTTTCCGTTAGACGACCGATTTCGGTTGCAGTCCTCTTTCACAGTATAATCAACTTCATGGTTCCTTTCACCGATATAGCGTTCATGTTGAAAGCGATTCTTTCTTTTGGCAGACTTCCTTCGATTGTTTTTTTCTTTGACATTAAATTCAGTGGAAGCCTTGTTATCGTTAACTGTAGATTTAGATGGCCTGTCTTTTTCACCGAAGGACTTTCTCATACAGATCTTCTCTTTGATGATGGAATCACTTGAATTGTTGTTTTCTTTCATGTTAAATTCATGTCGTCTTTGGTTATTCCAGATATCTTCAGATTTGTCGTCTTTTTTTCTGTTGGTAGTGATTATGCAAGACACCATTTCGTAGACCAAACAGCTGCAGACTATCATAACTACGTAACTGATCCACGAATTTATCTCTACTAGCTGCAAAAGCTGTTTGCTTTTCTCCAGCAAAGTGGGGATATCAACGTCGAGGAGGAATAAGAGGGCGACGAAGGAGAAGGAGGAGAAGAAAAAGAAGAAGAAGGAAGTAGTATTATTGATGTTATCGTCCTTGTGTTCTGTGTTAGATTTGCTTTGTGTATTGTCCTTGATGGTAGGCTTTGTAGGTTTGTTCTGCTTGAGGATAGGATGACCTCTCTTGTAGTTCTCTTTAATGGAATGTGCAGGTGTGTACTGTTTCCCTTTGGTGGTGGGTTTCTTGGGGGTGTTGCTGTCTCCATTTCTTGATTTAGCAGTAGAGTTGTTCTGTTCGATTGAAGATTCAGGTGAAAGGTTTCCTTTCTCGCTGACAGTTTCAGTCTTCGATTTGTTATCCTTGACTAAACTAGCATTCTGGACAATGTCTTCGTCGCTGCTACAGTTGCTTGCTGTTTCCTTGGAGGAGTCTTTTGCCTTTTCTTCGCATTCATTGCTGCTATTCTCAGATACAGATTTCTTTTCAAGGAGTCTCTCGTGTAATATTTTGAGTAGTCGAGTTCTCTCCTTCAGCAACTTTTCTTTTCGCTCTCTTATCTCATACTCCCTGACCCAGTGAACGAATCTCCCTATCCGCGCCCGCCATTCACTCAGAGAATCCGGCATGTTGGATTTGTACACAAAGTAGAATTCTTGAAACGAAGAAATTTAAACCTACAAGTAAGAAAAGAAAATGATTCATGTTACTAAATAGTTTCCTTTCCACAGTTAGCATATTTGAAGACGGAAAAGGGGCAATACCACGCTGAACGAGTTCTATTCATTGGTCAAAATCACTCCCTTTCGAGACTCTTTTCGAAACATTTACCCCCTAACGAGTTTAACCTCCTGTTTAGGGTATGTTCGAGGAGGTCAAACTCGTTGAAGGGATGTTATAAGACTAAGGTGGGGGAAAAAGGGGGTATCCTAAACGCGTGATAACATGAGCGTGCAGAGGAATCAATCCATTTTTATGATGGGGTGGGGGGAAGACACTATAAACCTATAAGACATCGATCACCTTTGTATCGAATATGACATAATTTTGTTGTCAAATAATATTTTGGAATTTTGCTTCTGAAATAAGCTACTTGCTGCCCGAAATCATCTTTTATCTTTTACCAGTGAGAGTAGCGAGAGAGCTACGACTGTCCTAAAAGTGTATCTAAATTGTGCACAAAAAGTAATTCCCCTAGTTGTAATTATTTTTTTCTACGAGTTATAAGAATCTAATCATATGCCTGTGTAGTTAAACTTCCCAGCAACACTTTGTGTGAGAATTTGCAAAAGTCGTCAAATCATGCTTCAGTGAGCACAGTCGGAAAACAAACTGGCCACTTTCATTAATTTACTGATGCTTGGATAAATGCTAGATTTGTGTTGCTTCAGGGTATGTGTTGTGCATGGGTGTCGATTTGTGTTCGCGCTTGGGGGGGGGGGGGGGGGGGGAGGGATGACTGATGCCGAAAATCCTCGACCGCGGGGCAAAGCGACCAATCGCGGAAAGGATGTGTAGGTTCAAACGTGAAGGATAGACTTAATATGCAGGGAGGGGTAGGGCCTGTTTTTGCTGCCCATATCTCTGTATTAATTATTAAAACAAAAAATTAATAGTCTAATCTAACGTTCCTCCAATTAACCGCACAAAAAAATTGTTTTCAAACAATATCGCAGAGGTACATCCTCATTACTTGAATGAAAAATGTAGGGGACTTGAACCTTTACTTAGAGTATGAACATTCCTTTTTTGTTGTTGTTTTGCGAGCGAGCGAAGCGAGCGAGCCGAAAATTCCACTTTCTAGCTATAAAAGTAATGTTATTTTCCTCAAATTACCCTCAAGCAAATAAAGAGTTTGACTATTTCAGCACCTCGCTGGTCCAATTGCTACTTTCCTAAACCAACCTATTTCAAATATTACAAGCGAGGGAGGCGAGATAGGGGAAAATACACTATTTTAGTGATGAAGTGTTATTTTTCATAAAAATCCATATTAGGTCTATAAAATATCAACATTAAATATTCGAGTGAGCGCAGCGAGCGAGGAAAAAATATATTCTTTGATAGCCTCAAAGATATCTTCATAGTTTTGATCACCTAATTGCTAAATATGTTTGTTTTTTTTTTTTTTTTGGTGCCTCACTTGCCATCTAAAACCATTTTGTTTCTATGAGCGAGCGAAGCAAGCTTCCAACAAAAACTCTGTTTATTTCCAGTAAAACGTCGAATTTCCACCAAAATTTGATGAACTTTATGATGCACCATTTATCTGTATTCGAGAAAAGCTTTACATCTCGCTGTAGAAATATTACAATATTTGGACATGTTGCTGAGGGAATAAGAGCGCTTAGCTGATCTTGTTTCTGTGAGCGAGCAGAGCGAGAGAGCGAGAAAGGGTTATTTTTTAATACTGAGAACAGCTAGTGTACTGTTACTTCAGCTCTATGATTTGAATAATGTACATTTTATTAGCATCTGATCCTTTCTCGTATTTGGTAAGATAGGAATAGGCTACCGGTCACAGGCCATTATTTCATGAAAATTCTTCATGGTATTCATTACTGCGAGGTGGAGTAGGCACGGAATAAAGACGAATAATGGCCATATAGAGATTCCGCTAAAAGAATTAATGTAATTGCTCTTTGCTCTGACATAGAAGTAAATTGTTATTTTCATTGACGTTCTTGCCGGATGCAAGCGTATTGCCATTTGTATGCCCTTTAAAGCCATAATGAACTGGCGCTGATATAGCTCTGAAATGATGTATTTACAACGGCCAACTTGTGGTTACTCACAAACAGAGACTGTCTTAGAAACATTACGCCCTTCTCGGCTTCTAGTGAACTACCTTAGTCTGAATAAATATACATTTTTTTTACAGATGTCTCTCAAAAATAAAGCTCACGTTGATCTGAATCGTGCATGCTAGGAGAAAAAAAAAACGGACAGAATTAGTAGTTCAGGACTGAGATGGCGCTCTGGCATTAATACATGTTTTAGCGCTAGACTGAACACGTAAGTCTAGAAATGTATCTTTTTTTTCCGGTTACAGTCCGTTAATCCGAAGGTTCGTTATTTCGAAGGTTCGTTATTCCGAAGTTTCGTTATCCCGAAAATGGAAAAAGGTTCGTAATTTCGAAGGTTCGTTAATCCGAAAACGAAATAAGGTTCGTTATTCCGAGAGTTCTTTTTTTCCGAAAATGAAATAAAGTTCGAAATAGTTCGTTCGTTATTTTCGACTTGCGAAATACTATTTTCGGACTATAAAACCTACGGAATAACGAACCCTATTGCATTTTCGTATTGACGAAACGTCGAATAACTAACTTTATTTCATTTTCGGACTTACAAACCTTCCGAATAACGCTACAAATGTTCGGATTAACGAGCCCCTTTTCATTTTCGGACTAACGAGCATCTAGGTATACGCAATTTGCGTGTTTCTGAATAACAAACCTTCGGAATAACGACCATCACCCCCCTCCCCTTTCCACAGACGTACACTCAATGTATTTGATGAAGTTTAACACTGTACATATTGCTTGGGAAGGTTAACCAATTCCATTCCAATGTCTATCCCATAACGTCACGCTTGAATGAACACACAGTACAGGAAAATCGTAAAAGTGGGAAGGAAGTTTAGGATCATGGCCCTGGTGTCCATTCATGTAGGAATTTAATTTCGTGGCAAAAGCTTGTTCAAGATTATCTAAGGATGTCTCCGAAATTCCATACCATTTTTCACACACAGAGGGACAAAAATGTGTAAATTCAAAGCTCTGTTAAAACTTTGCAAAATGATACTGCAAGGCTTAAACTTTGCCCTCCATACTATTGGTAGAAGGAACAAAACCTAATATGTTTGACTATCTGAACATGGGATACAAAGGGTCTTGATTCATTTGAATGAGCACCAAATAATAAAGATATATTTTTGTTCTTTCTACCAATAGTATGGAGGGTTCAGAAGTGCACCGTTCAAGCCTTGCAGTATCCTTTGGCACAGTTCGAACAGGGCTTTTAATTCATCCGGTTCTGTTCCCTGGTGTGTGAAATATGTAACGAAATCTTATTTCTTCTTATTTTTCCGATTTCCTTGTACCGCGTGCTCATTCAAGCGTGGCGTTACGGGATTGGCAGTGGAATGTAATTGGTTAAGCTTCCCAAACATTATACGTACATTCTTAAACTCCATCAAAAACATTTAATGTACGTCAGTGGATAAAAGAAGCCTTTCCAGATTTATGTGTTCAGTCAAGCGTGAAAAACATGTATTAAAAGGCATATAACTGTCAATATGTGCATCCGGCTAAACATCAGTAGAAATTATAATTACTTCTGTGTCAGAGCAGAGAGCAATTACATTTCTTTTAGCGGAATTTTTATATGGTCATTATTCAGTGTTATTCGTCTTTATTCTTTGCCCACTCAACCATGCAGTAGGCCTATTTAATACCATGTCAAAAAGTCATTAACAACTCTTCAAACATGTTTCTAGAGAAATTTATTTCAAAATTCTACTGAAAATCCTGCAAATATTTTTTTTTTTCTTGTGTGTACTGACTCAACAAGGAAATGACGAGAATATAAAGATGTATGGCAGTAACCATACAACACAACACATACCCTGAAGCAACGCAAATCCAGCATTAATTCATTCAAGTTGATACTTGATAAATCAAAGCTACATCATGAACCTTGTGAGTTTTCAAAAGTGGCCATTTTGTGTTTTGACTGTGTTCACTGAAGCATGAGTTGACGACTCTCCATACTTTTTACAAAATATGATTAGATTCTAATAACTCCTCCCATAACTCCTCCTATTAAAAAAAATATATTTACAGATTGTTGTAGGGGCACTTACTTTTTGTGCAAAGTTTATTTTTTTTTTTTTGGTCAAGCAGTGAAACAGTGGTCCAAGCAGAGAAATAGCAAACAGGATGTTTAGTATGTACATGGTCCAGGGTTTGTCAATAGATATTTATACCGATATTTTCTATCATAAGGGCATTTGGAGATTTTATCTTTCTTTTATTATTAGAGGAACTTGTTCTACCATGCCAAAAGATAGACAAAATAAAGATTTTTTTATCCAAATTATTAATCAAACTTCCGTGTTGTAATAAAGGGTAAGATAAAATTGCAATCTTGAATAAGCACGTGTAAAAAGGC
>CM057168.1:23972697-23997978 GCA_029962745.1 Echinometra lucunter | reverse complement strand
TTAGCTTTCTGTACAATACGTATGGCAATATATTGCGTCCTCGCCCGCGCCATCTTGGATCTTACGATAGTTTTTTAATGCTACCAGCCTTCATCGTGGATTATTTTTAGCTGAATTACGGTCCCTTTTTATCCTCATGTTTTAGACATTATTACTCTGGGTGATTGTGAAATTTGCGTAGTATTTTCTTCCTCCTCTGATTACAAAATTGATTGAGCGGTTGACAGAGCCGAATTGAAAATGCCTGGAAATGTCAAAGGGCGCAGTTCATCTCCGTTCCTGACTCTGCTTTTGGTGGTTGCATTCTTCCAACTTGGCCTGAAGACTTACCGTGAGTGTGAAAGAGTTTCGCCAACCAAGATTCCAAGAACATACGGTAGGATTGTTCCCTTTTTTGACTCTTATATTGTTCCGCATCGCGATATGTGTCATCTGAGTGTTTCGATGTATCACAGTGATTTGCGTGCTGCTTATGTGATTTCCTAGTCTTCTATGATGAAGCCTCGTGGAAATGGTTTAAGACATTTGTCCGCTCCCTTCTTGGGCTACCCAAGGGGCTGTTTGCCATTATTTATTGTTGTCAACATATTGGCAGGGGACATAAATCTTAACCCTGGCCCAAAATCTTCCCAGCGTAACCATAGTATAAAATCTGAAACGAAGTACACATGTGGATTGTGCTCGTATGCAGTTGCTGACTGTGGCATACAGTGCTCAAAGTGCACAGACTGGTTTCATTTGAACTGTTCTAATGTCTCAGATCTTACTCTCACCTTTCACATTAAAAACCCATCTGCCATATGGTTATGTCCAACTTGTGATGTTATCAACTTCGCTATATCTAGTTCACATTGTGACTCATTAAATAGTACTAGATCTACAGACTTACTTGACTTGAGTAACTCTTTTGCAAGTCTTGCTTCTCTGAGTCTGAGTGATGACCCTGAGTATACTGAATGGTCCCATGGAAAATTGGCATCATCAAGCCCTGTTCGTGGACACCTACCTTAAATAACCCTCAAGAAGACTTCTTCTGGTTGGTCTCGCCAGACACCTAAACGTAGCCTGGCTAGTAGCGAGAAGTTTAAGCCATCTCGTCCAGCCGATAATGGTTACCTACCCAAATTAACTCTGCAAAAAACCTCTTCTGGCTGGTCTTGCGCGACTTCTAGTCCAGCCAGTAATGGAACCCTATCAAAAATAACACTTAAGAAAGTTAATTCTGTTTGGACTTGTGTAACCTCTGCACAGCCGGCGAAAAAGAATCCTTCGCTCAAATGTATGAAAACAAAGGATGGTTGGATTGTTGTAGGGAAAAATGGTAAAAGCTGTACCCCGGACATGTTCTCATCTACCATTCCAGCAACTCGTGGCCCCTCAACTTCTCTTGATAAAGTAAATTTGCATTGTCCACGTAGTACGAAAAGGGATGGTCACTGTCGAGACATTACAAAAAGTAAAGGAATTAAGATTGCCGTTATTAACTGTCGTAGTCTACGAGGAAAAACTGCCATGATCAACCTATTCATCGAAACTGAAAACCCTGATATTCTCATCGGGACTGAATCTTGGTTAGATCCTTCCATCAAATCAACTGAAATCTTCCCTCCCCATCTTCAGATCTTTAGAAAAGATAGAAATTCTCATGGAGGTGGTGTTTTCATCGGTATAAATAACACCATACCCTGTTTTGAAAGGACTGACTTAGTTTTCGATTCTGAACAGATTTGGTGCCAAGCGAATCTACAAGGTCAGACGTTATTGATAGGTAGTTTTTATCGGCCACCTGATTCAAAAGTGACTTCCCTTTTAGACATTGAGGCATGTATCTCTAAAATCAACGAGTCATCCCGTTCACCACACATCATTCTTGGGGGTGACTTCAATGTTCCAGGAATTAACTGGTTGGATGGCACTCAGAGTGAGCCTAAAGGTGCTCTCCAGGAGGCCTTGGCAAATCTTCTCTCAAGTAGTCATCTTACTCAGAAGGTCACTTTCCCTACTAGGCGTAATGATGCAACTGGCACTGAAAACACGTTGGATTTACTGTTAACTACCCATCCAGACTTAATTACCGAGGTTTCACCCCTTGCTGGGATTAGTGATCACTCTATTATTCAAGCAAAGTATTACACAAAGATTAGTATTCCTTCAAAACCTCCACGTAAAATTCCCCTTTGGAAAAAGGTGAACTGTGAAGGGCTTAAGGATCTAGCCAAAGAGTTAAGGAAGGATTTCTTTGACCTACAACCTGATAAGAGGAACGTCGAGGAAAACTGGGTATGGCTGAGAGACTCATTAAATGATCTTGTTGCAAGCCATGTTCCCCATAAACTTATTAAGGGCCGTGCACGTCCCCCCTGGTTCTCTAATAAACTGAAACATTTGTGTAGTAAAAAAAGAGAAGTCTTATATTCATGCTAAGAAAAGTGGCACAAAGGCTGATTGGGACAAATTTACTGGGGTGCGGAAATTGGTCGACCGTGCAGTTAGACGGGCACATAGGCAACACGTCTCTCAAATTCTGGAAGAAGAGAATTCCAAGGCTTTTTGGAGATATGTGAAATCTAGACGGACAGACAATTTAGGGGTTCAGACACTTAAGGTAGATGACAACCTCATTACTGGAGACTTTGAGAAAGCAGAAACCCTGGCAAATCAATTTCAGAACACCTTTTCCCAGGAAGATACTCATCCTCTTTCGTTTCCTGTTTTGCCACATAGTCCATATCCTGATAAGCTTGAAGGTGTTAAGAAGTTACTTCTTAGCATTAACACAGCAAAGGCAATTGGGCCAGATCTGATTCAAAACAAGGTTCTCAAGATCACAGCTGAGGAGTTGGCTCCAATTTTGCAGTTCATCTTCCAGCAGTCACTTGATACAGGTGATCTTCCACTTGACTGGAGAAAGGCTAATATTACTCCTTTGTTCAAGAAGGGCTCAACTACTGACCCAGCGAATTATCGCCCCATCTCCTTGACGAGTACCTGTTGTAAACTGTTAGAGCATATAATTGACAGTAATCTCATGAAGCATCTTAGTAAACATAACATTCTTGCAGATAATCAGCATGCTTTTCGGAGACACAGGTCATGCGAGTCCCAACTTGTCTTGACAGTAAATGATCTGGCGAAAAATCTTGATAGTAATACCATGACTGACCTCGTGGCATTAGATTTCTCGAAAGCATTTGATGTCATTCCTCACCAAAGACTGCTACACAAACTTGATTTTATGGTATTCGACATGGTACCAAACGATGGATCTCTACCTTCCTGACCAAACGTCTTCAGCGTGTATGTGTGAATGGAAAGTGCTCGGACTGGCGCCCGGTACTAAGCGGTACCCCGCAAGGGACAGTCCTCGGCCCTCATCTCTTCCTTTTGTACATAAATGACATCCATGAAAATGTGAAGAGCAGCACGAGGTTATTTGCAGACGACTGCCTATTGTACCGCTCAGTTACATCAGATGCTGACGAGCGTATCCTTCAGGATGATATTAACAAAATGGTGGAATGGTCACAACGTTGAGGCATGGTATTCAATCCTACTAAATGTGAATCTATGCGGGTCACCAGGAAGAGAGACCCAGGAAATATTTCATACAATATCCTCGGTGTCAACCTTAAAGAATCTAAACAGATCAAGTACCTTGGTATTAGAATTGAGAACAACCTGCGTTGGAACAGTCAGACTTATCAAGCAACAACAAAAGCAACTGGTGTTCTAAACTTTCTCAGACGTAATTTCCATCATTGTTCGACCTCTGTTAAGGAAAGGCTGTGTCTTACCCTTGTTCGACCTCATCTAGATTATGCTATTGCCGCTTGGGATCCCTATACAAATAAAAACATTTCCTCCATTGAACAAGTCCAAAGGCTAGTCCGGTAGCCATGGGGGTAAGATTGCATTGGAATGTTATAGTTTTTTTTTTAATTGATATCGACTGTTTAGACCTTCTATTTCAACAATCCACATGCTGGAGCTCTGTCAGCATTGAGCAATTTGAGATATTCGCGAAAATCCAAAATGGCCGCCGGCGGCCATCTTGGATTTTCTGTTTACCTACTTTAAACATCCCAAGAATGTTCAAAAATTGGAAATAAGGGTTTTTCGGGATGGAGAATCCAGATTTGAGGTTATTTTGAGGATATGACTATTTCTTGATGTCTAGATATAAAATGGCGGCTATTTTTCAAGATGGCCGCCATATGCACTATAGGCTAGTTAATGTCAAAAGGTGAAAAGTCCTTATTTATCATTTAACATAAAAACAAAGCAAGCAAAATGTAATTTTTTCATTTGTATTATATCTGTTACATGTTTTCTTTAACTTCTGAAAAAATCACGACAACAAACATTGCTATTTGGGCGTAGGGCGCCCTCAAAGTTTGATTTTTTTTCTAAATTGGTAAATTCATCCTTCAAATTAGGTCATTAGTCCAAACTGGTAGCATGATTAAAATTAGTGATATTGTAGACATTTTACTATATTTAAGGGCAGCCTCAGTGAAATTTAACTTCCAGAAGGTTATCAGGTCAAAATACGATGGTGAATAGGAAGATAAACATCATTTTGCAACCATTTAGGGACACATAGTGACTCACACCTACATTATGGGCAACTATCTTGAAAACTGGAGATGACCTGAAGCTTTAATGGTTCTACATAGTCTATAATAGATTTTTCAAGGTTAATGCATTTAAGTAAAGTGATATCTTGACCTTGAAGATACAAAAAATATATAATATTTATATAATATACACAAACAATGTGTGGTTCTCTTCCATAATTGGTATAACATTCCCATAAATGCGTATTGTGGTTAGCATTCAGATATCGACATTTTCCATTTAAAAATGTGCTATTGATCTCATTTTTCTAATCTACGCGTATAACAGTGATATATATATATACACACGCAAATTCAAATGACCTCATTAAAAAGCAAACAATTTACCTTTACCTGTCATCAAAGGAAGCCATGCCAAAATAAACCCCAGCAAAAATAAAGCAAGCGACTATGGCCAATAGACAGCATTGCTAAACACTATTTCAGGAAGGGCTCTCTTTAAAACTACTGCTTTTATGAGGCTTAGATTGTAGAATATACTATAGCCAACAAAAAATAGTTTAAGCAACAATATGGGTGTCAATTTGGGGAAGGGGGATGGGAGTATATCCCCCAATATTGTTGGTAGGAAGATGGTCTTCATTAACACTGCCCCAATAATTCACCATCAGAAAGGACATAGCCCATACAATTCCCTAAGAGTATTAAAAAAAAAATAAAAAGGGAAGGGCAAATGGGGAAAAAAAAATCAAAATAAAAAGGATAACGAAAAATTTTCCAGCACTGGCTCGCTTCGCTAGCTCACATTTTAAAGTATCTCTATTTGTGGTTAGATCGGTTTGCAACTTGTTTCTCTCTCTCTCTCTCTTTTATGGTATACTATTCCTCTACTCACTGCCTTGCATTTTAAGTATCTTAACCAAAGCCGGTTATGTTAATATCCTTATGAAATGAAACTGATTTGCAACTAATGTTATACTCTTCTTTTTGTCATAAAATGATAGTAATAAAGGTGCAAGGAGTCGAGTCAAACATCGAGAAGAGCTAAAACAGAAGAATTCTTCATGAGGTAAAGGGCTGTGACCAATGGCCTATTCCTATCTCACCAATTATGAGAAGGGAGGAAGCCGATTAAATGTACTACTAGAATGATGAGATTGGAGTGACAATACAAAACCCTGTTCTTAGCACAGTATATTTCAAATACATGTTTTTCTTTTCCTTGCTAAACTCACCTATCAAATCTGAAGAAAAAAAAAAAGATCAGCAAAAATTTAGCAAAAAGTTTGAAAATCATAATAATGCTTTTACAGCAAAGTGTCCAACTGTCCTCAAATTCTGTGGGAAGATGTACATCATCACAATAATTATTTTGGAGGCAACTCTACATCTGAAAGAAAATGAGTCCATAGCTTGTTTTGCTTGCTCATATAGAAACAGAATTGTTTCGGATGGCAAGCGATGAGCCAAATAGCGTCATATTTGGCAGTTAGGTGATCGAATATACAACAGTTTGAGGCTATCAAGGAGTGTAAGGTTTTCCCCATCATCATCACCATCAAAACATCTTTCAGACCATTGTGATATTTTGACGATGAAATAATACTATATCATCAAAAGAGAATATATTTTCCTTGCTCACTCGTAATATACAAAAACAGGGTGGTTTGAACTGTAAACATAAGATCATAAGCATAAGAGGTACTGAAAAGGTTATAAATCATTCAAAAATCTTATTCATGGTGCATTGTAGAGTCTGTTTTGATGACATAAAAAACCCATTTATTTATTACTCGCTCATCCACAAAATAAAAATGCGGTGGTTCATACTTTTAAAAAGTGTCAACTAAACTAGAAAGCTTACAGGTCCCTAAACATTCCATTCAAGTAGTGGGGATGTACCCCTTCAATATCATTTGAAGGCTATTTTTGTTTGGTTAATGGGATGAATGATAGAATAGACTAAGAATGCAGTAGACCTGTGAGCAAATATAGGTATTATACTCTCCATTCACAAAATTTAGTGATGCTCTGATCTCTGTACGTGCTCCTTTCCTTAATCAATCCTTCACTTTTTAATCCCTTACCCTTTCCCAGTCGCTTTCCTCCCCGTCTGAGGATATTTGGCATCATATAATAGGTATTATATTATATATATTATAAATATAGGTATTATACCCTCCATTCACAAAATTTAGTGATGCTCTGATCTCTGTACGTGCTCCTTTCCTTAATCAATCCTTCACTTTTTAATCCCTTACCCTTTCCCAGTCGCTTTTCTCCCCGCCTGAGGATATTTGGCATCAGCCATCCCCCCCCCCCCCCCGGGAACCAAATCAAAACCCATGAGCATCAATATCTATATTTGTAAGGAAAGTTATCATTTGACTTTGAAAATATCATAAATATAAAAAGTGTACTTTTTCCGTTACTGGTAAACAGGCACGCACTTAAAATGCATGATATTATCTAATATGCAAACAATCATATGAACATTGACCTGTCTCTTATGATGGCTGAAATATGGATTAATTAACTTTAGCCAACAATAAAGTGGTGCTAAACACACAATTTCAGGAATTGGTCTCTTGAAAAGTAATAGTTCTTCGGCTCAGCCGAGATTTGCAGAATTTTCAGTCCATGATAGACAATGATACCATAGATATAATAGGAGATACTCTAATTATTCAGGAAAATGATGTTTGGCCTTGAAAACATGAAGAAATATCATTTTAGAAAGTATGTTTCTTCTGTGATTAGTACTGCAGTAATTGAATGCTTAATAAATGAATTTCATAACGAATTTCTGAGCATCAAATTCCTGATAAAGAGATGTGAGTACACATATACTTTTTGTCAGCTACAAAAAGGTGAATATCATATGCTCTTCCTCCATAGTGTAAAGTGTGTGTGTGTGTGGGGGGGGGGTGTGCTTGGGGAGGAGTCTATCCCCCCATCACATTTACCCTTGTTGTTTTTCGTTTCTAAATATCATTCTTGTAGAAAAAAAAATCAACCATATTCAATCTATTTTCTACTTGAATTTCAATGCAGTATTGCATATATGTACACGTACTAATAGACTGCTGGGGGCGCCATCTTGAAAATTAGCTGCCATTTTATTTCAAGACATTGAAACATTGTCATATCCTCAAACTTACCTCAGATCTGGATTCTCCATCCCGAAAAACCCTTATTTCCCAATTTTGAACATTCTAGGGATGCTTAAAGCAGGTAAACTTAAAATCCAAGATGGCCGCCGGCGGCCATTTTGGATTTTCGCGTATATCTCAAATTGCTCAATGCTGACAGAGCTCCAGCATGTGGATTGTTGAAATGGAAGGTCTAAACAGTCGATATCAATTTAAAAAAAAACTATAACATTCAAATGCAACCTTAGGCCTAAAATCCGGGTTTGGCTGCCGGACTAGGCAGGCAGCTCGCTTCGTTACAAACACATATGAGAGAGAAGCGAGTGTTACACAGCTTTTACGCTCCCTGAAATGGATTTCACTTAAAGACAGACGAGAAGCACATCGCTTATCCTGTTTTTATAAAATGTTACATAATGAACTTGACATAAATCACTCCAGTTACATCAGGCCTAAACCAGAAAGAAATAGACGTGGTCATTCAATGCAGTTTGAGGTACCAACAACTAAACTGGATGTATATAGGAACTCGTTTTTTCCTCGCACTGTCAGCGCTTGGAATAACCTTCCCCCAAGCATAGTTTTCCAGTCTGACTCAACTAAATTTAGGACGGCTGTCCTTAACCATTGTTCCACAACTTAAGTCCACCCTCCGCCGTCACCTCCAGTTTAAACTCCATCTGGGGTATTTTGGAGGTTACCTACCAAGTACCAAGTACCAAGTACTTAAAATACGAGCGAGCGAATTGCTTGAACCCTTTTCCTTTCTTTTTAGAGAAATTGCTTCTTTGCTCTTTATTCTCTTTGTCTTTGTCTTTACTTTTTTCGAGGATTATAGGAGGCTATGTAAATTTTCATTTTTTTTCATAGTGAATTATTGGGGATGATTGTACAAGCCACCCCCCCCCCAATATTTTGGTCGGGGGGGGGGGGGGGGATATGTCCCCCATTCCCCTCTTCCCTCGGGATCGACACCCATGGTGTTGTGTTTGATGGTTAATTTCATACATCTTGTGCGACTTATTCTCGTTATTTCAGGATTGACTGAGCACACACACAAGAAAAAAAAAAAACTCCTGTAGTTTGCAGGATATTCAGTAAAATTCTGAACTGAATTTCTCTAGAAACATTTTTGGAAAAGGTGTTAATGACTTTTGACATGGTATTCATTACTGCGACGTTGAGTAGGCACGGAATAAAGACGAATAATGGCCATATAGAGAGAAAAGAATCAATGTAATTGCTCTTTGCTCTGACTTAGAAGTAAATTGTTATTTTCATTGACGTTCTTGCCGGATGCGAGCGTATTGACATTTTTATGCCCTTTAAAGCCATAGTGAACTGGCGCTGATATGGCTCTGAAATGATGTATTTACAACCGCCAACTTGTGGCTACTCACAAACAGCGACTGTCTTAGAAACATTACGCCCTTCTCGGCTTCTAGTGAACTGCCTTAGTCTGAATAAATATACAATTTTTACAGATGTGTCTCAAAAATAAAGCTCACGTTGATCTGAATCGTGCATGCTAGGAGAAAAAAAAAACCCGGACAGAATTAGTAGTTCAGGACTGAGATGGCGCTATTTCGAATCTCATTCTAGGGGGCCAGTTCGCTCTAGCATTAATACATGTTTTAGCGCTAGACTGAACACGTAAGTCTAGAAGCGTATCTTTTTTTTTTTTCCGGTTACAGTCCGTTAATCCGAAGGTTCGTTATTTCGAAGGTTCGTTATTCCGAAAATGGAAAAAAGGTTCGTAATTTCGAAGGTTCGTTAATCCGAAAACGAAATAAGGTTCGTTATTCCGAGAGTTTTTTTGTCCGAAAATGAAATAAGGTTCGAAATAGTTCGTTCGTTATTTTCGACTTGCGAAATACTATTTTCGGACTATAAAACCTTCGGAGTAACGAACCCTATTGCATTTTCGTATTGACGAAACGTCGAATAACTAATTTTATTTAATTTTCGGACTAACAAGCCATCGGAATAACGCCACAAATGTTCGGATTAACGAGCCCCTTTTCATTTTCGGACTAACGAGCATCTAGGTATACGCAATTTGCGTGTTTCTGAATAACAAACCTTCAGAATAACGACCATCACCCCCCCCCCCCCCCCTTTTCACAGACGTACACTAAATGTATTTGATGAAGTTTAACACTGTACATATTGCTTGGGAAGCTTAACCAATTCTATTCCAGTGCCTCTCCCATAACGTCACGCTTGAATGAACACACAGTACAGGGAAATCGTAAAAGTGAGAAGGAAGTTTAGGACCATGGCCCCGGTGTCCATTCATGTAGGAATTCAATTTCGTGGCAGAAGCTTTTTCAAGATTATCTTAGGATGTCTCCGAAATTCCATACCATTTTTCACACACAGAGGGACAAAAATGTGTGAATTCAAAGCTCTGTTAAAACTTTGCAAAATGATATTGCAAGGCTTAAACTTTGCGCTTCTTTGCCCTCCATACTATTGGTAGAGGGAACAAAACCTAATATGTTTGACTATCTGAGCATGGGATACAAAGGGTTTTGATTCATTTGAATGAGCACCAAACAATAAAGATATATTTTTGTTCTTTCTACCAATAGAATGGAGTGATCAGAAGTGCACCGTTCAAGCCTTGCAGTATCCTTTGGCACGGTTCTAACAGGGCTTTTAATTCATCCGGTTCTGTTCCATGATGTGTGAAATATGTAACGAAATCTTATTTCTTCTTATTTTTCCGATTTCCTTGTACCCTGTGCTCATTCAAGCGTGGCGTTACGGGATTGGCAGTGGAATGTAATTGGTTAAGCTTCCCAAACATTATACGTACATTCTTAAACTCCATCAAAGATATTTAATGTACGTCAGTGGATAAAAGAAGCCTTTCCAGATTTATGTGTTCAGTCAAGCGTGAAAACGTGTATTAAAAGGCATATAACTGTCAATATGTGCATCCGGCTAAACATCAGTAGAAATAATAATTACTTCTGTGTCAGAGCACAGAGCAATTACATTTCTTTTAGCGGAATTTTTATATGGTCATTATTCAGTGTTATTCGTCTTTATTCTTTGCCCACTCAACCATGCAGTAGGCCTATTTAATACCATATCAAAAAGTCATTAACAACTCTTCAAACATGTTTCTAGAGAAATTTATTTCAAAATTCTACTGAAAATCCTGCATTTTTTTTTCTTGTGTGTACTCACTGAACAAGGAGATGACGAGAATATACAGATGTACGGCAGTAACCATACAACACAACACAAACCCTGAAGCAACGCAAATCCAGCATTAATTTATTCAAGTATCAATAAATAAAAGTTACATTATGAACCTTGTGAGTTTACAAAAGTGGCCATTTTGTGTTTTGACTGTGCTCACTGAAGCATGAGTTGACGACTCTCCATAATTTTTACACAATATGATTAGATTCTAATAACTCCTCCCATAACTCCTCCTATTTAAAAATAATAATTACAGTTTGTTGTAGGGGCACTTACTTTTTGTTTACAGTTTATTTTTTTGGTCTAGCAGTGAAAGAGTGGTCCAAGCAGAGAAATAGCAAATAGGATGTTTAATAAGTACATGGTCCAGGGTTTGTCAATAGATATTTATACTGATATTTTCTATCATAAGGGCATTTGGAGATTTTATCTTTCTTTTATTATTAGAGGAACTTTTTCTCCCATGCCAAAAGATAGACGAAATAAAGATTTTTTTAATCCAAATTATTAATCAAACTTCCGTGTTGTAATAAAGGGTAAGATAAATTGCAATCTTGAATAAGCACGTGTAAAAAGGCTATTCTTGTACTCTCTTCTATATAAGATCCGTGAATGACGATGAAACAGAAAAAAAAATATCAACCATTATCATAGATCAATACTAACCATGTATTTGGAGGGGGAATATCCGATCTGTACCCGCCCCCCTTCCCCATACAAAAGTACGGTTCCATTCAATTCAAATTTTATGGAAATACAATCTTTACATTAGGTTTGTCTTCAGAACAAAACAAAATAAAGCATGTATCCATGAAATAGGAAACATTCTAATTATGATCATACTTTAACAAAGCCATCAAGACACTGCTGCAAATATCTGATAAGTTACTTGGTTATTAAAAAATAATCATGGCAGCAAAAAAACAAACAAACATCGCAGCATATATGTATATGAAAAAGTAACAACAAAACAAGTCCAAACTATATTTATATTCAAAGAAGCCTTTACACAACTCAAGCTTGCTGCGCCCCCCCCCCTCTTCTCTTTTCTTGTCAGTTTTCTTAATTTGTACTCTTTCTTCTAGAAAATCCCGAATCATATCTGCATAATTATGACTCCTTTATACATGTTAAAGTCAATGATTATAAAACTTCTCACGTCTGAGGCTCTGAAATCATATTTCTGTCAGTTTCAAGGTTATCATTTTCCGAATTCAGGAAGAAAATTCAATAGTATTGTGAAATAAGAAAAAAAAAATTTTTCCTCCAGACACCAATGGTATAAATTCCTCACTGTTTGCATGTGATCAAGTAGTATACGTTCGATTTCTTGTAGACCGAAGTGTTCTGTCTCTAACAGTCGTCGTTAGCCTCGTTTTCTGGTAAGGTCGGCACTCCTACAGACGTCGTTAGCCTCGTTTTTTGGTAGGGTCGGCACTCCTATAGAGGAGGAGTGCCGACCCTACAAGAATACGAGGCTAACGACGACTGTTGGAGACAGAACACTTCGGTCTAGATTTCTTGTTGCCTTCCCGCCTGGGGTATAACTGCATGAGTTGGTCCGATGCGGTAAATTTCAAACTTGTCAAAACCGAGCAATAAGTGCATGATACAGCGTTTTACTCAAGTAAGGACGCTGTCCCAGATCGACAGCTCTCTAGCTGCAGTATCCCGCCCTCACCCGACTCACGTAAACTGAAATCAGTTGCTGCAATCTGCGAGACTGGCGAAAATGTGTCAAATTGTGTCGTTTGAAATACGTGCGGTATAGTTTCAGTGAAATTCTTTATACTCCTGGTTTACTGGAATTGAAATCCCTAAATGTATTATCTGATGACACTAGGTTGATTTAACAGGCAGACCAAGTTCTCACAAGTTGACGAATTCTCCAAAGCCCACTTATCGCAGTCCAAGAAGAGGATCTAGGAACTACTAAACAAAAATACACGTCATAGGCGAGGCACGGCGTCAACAAACGCAATCAACTTATGGAGATACAGATTAAAATAGGGGAGTGTTTCCTTAAACAATTAGTCTGTGGTTTTCACCGACTAATTTGCTTTCAGCCAATCAGATGCGAGTATTTTTTAGTAGCTTATAACATTTGTCGGTGATTTTCACCGACGAAACTCTTCATGAAACGCTCCCCAGATTGCATATCTGTATATACTTGTACAAATTATGTTTTCGTGACGGGTTTCAATGCTGCTGTCGGGGTAAGAAACCCGCCATCTATTGGTATATCAGGCCCCCGTTTCGAGTCAATATACAAGTTGCAATAACTGTTATAAGCTACTGAAATCCTTGTCTTTGATTGGCTGAAAAGAAATTTGTCATAGAAATGGGGCAGTTTTTACTGATAACAAGTTTATGAAACGAGGCCCAGGTTGAGAAGAAAGATAACACATGCAGTTTAGTATCTGCTCAAGTTGTTTTACCCGTATAGAGTGATCGGTGGGCTGGGGGATGATCGGATCCCCTGCAGAAAAAGTACCATGGTAATTTGACGAAGTTACCATTAAAACCATGAAACTGCTATGCCAGGGCCACCAAATTATCAAGGTGCCCATGGTTTCTTTTTTAACAGGGGAGGCTGTGATTAATGGATCCTGGGATATGGGGAAGAGCTTAATATAATTGTTGCCTCACATAATTCAAGTGACCTTCATCTAGGGGACACTTTCTATCAAAAATGAGGGGGGGGGGGGGTCGTAAGTTGGCTCCGTGCATATGCTGGATGTACCACTGAGTGACTATACCTACCCAATACCTACCCATTCATTTTTTTATGATGGGGGAGGGGGTCGGGCCTTTGGGATGAGTAAAGAATGGATGGAATAAAGACGATTTCAGTGAGTGAGTGGTCTAGTGAGAGATGGACTTTTAGAAGTTGAGAGATAGAAGCGGTGTGGATTAGAGAAGGCGGGATAAATTAAGTAGTTCTTCCTGTAGAATAATAATGAATGGGCTGGGTCGATCCACTGCATAAAAAGAAACCATTGTGTTCAATGTAATTTGACGAAATTACCATCAAAACCATGAAACTTGCCAGTGCCACCAAATTGCAATGGTGCCAATGGCCCTTTTTTTCAAGGGTAGGCTGTGATTAGGCTGATAAATCCTGGATATGGTGAAAAGCTTTAAATGATTGCAGTCTCACATAATTCATGTAACTTTCATCCATTCTATAAAAAAATGGGGGGGGGGGGGGGGGGATGGCTCCGTGCATATCCTGTATCTACCATTGAATGACGATGCCTACCCATTCATTTTTTTTATGATGGGGGGGGGGGGGGATCGGGTCCTTGAGATGTGTATAAAATGGATGGAATAAAGACGATTTCAGTGAGTTTCTTAGTGGTCTAGTGAGAGAACAGAGCAGCAGGGATACGAGAAGGAGGGATGTGTGTGTGTGTCAGAGAGACAGGGAGAGAATAGTGTTTAAATAAGTGTTTATAGAAAACTCAAAGGGACAACAACATTGCAATTTAAAAAGGAAAATGAATCAGAATGGCAAGACAAAGAGAGAGAGAGAGAGAGAGAGAGACGGCTAGATGGTGAGACACTGAGCGTAGTTGAAAGACTTCGGGAGAGGGGGAGAGGGAGAAGTTGAAAAATGAAGAAAATCGAATACAATGATTTATGTAACCCACTTCCCGCCCACCAATCGGCATTCACCTTCCAGTGAGGTCTTAACAAAGACACTCGGTAAGATCAGAGAATTATGATTTGGGAAATCTTCCGCGGGAAATGATCACAATCAAATTCAGTATGGAAGCAAATGTGAATAGCGCCATCTGACTCGACCAATCCTGATTAGCAAAGGCGTTAAGACTTTGAGTGAATTTCCAATACAATATTATAGACGAATCCACCTTTGTAGTAAAGTAACCCCCTTTTTAAATCTCTCACGCTCTTTCTTTCTCTCTTTCTCTTCTGTTTACTTTCTTTAATATTTACTTTTTTGTATTTGCATTTTTTAAACACTAAATTAACACAAACTATGTTTCTTCTATTTAAAGAGATCCATTCCCATTTGTAACTTTGTAATACTCGTCCTTTGAAATACATGTGGTACAGTTATTGTGAAATTATTTACTGTCAGGAATTACTGGAATAGGAATCCCGAAATGTCTTTGATCTGATGACACTTTATTGAAATAACAGACAGAAAAAGTTCTCAAAAGTTGACGAATTCCCCAAAGCCCACTTGTCGCAGTCCAAGAAGAGGAACTACTAAACAAAAGTACACGTCATAGGCGAGGCACAGCGTCAACAGCTCCGACCAAGCATGATCACGTTATGGAGATACATATTTCATAACAATGAATTGCATATTTGTGTATTATTATACAAATCAGGTTTTCGTGACGGGTTTCAATGCTGCTGTCGAGGTTAAAAGCTCACCATCTATTGGTATATCAGGTTGAGAAGAAAGATAACACAAATAGTATGATTTACACATTAAGTAGTTCTTCTTGTAGGATAATAATGAATGGGCTGGGTCGAAACACTGCGAGAAAAGAAACCATTGTGTTCAATGTAATTTGAGGAAATTACCATCAAAACCATGAAACTTGCCAGTGCCACCAAATTACAATAATGCCAATCGCCCTTTTTTCAAGGGTAGGCTGTGATTAGGCTAATAAATCCTGGATATGGGGAAGAGCTTTAAATAATTGCAGCCTCACATAATTCATGTAACTTTCATCCATTCTTTTTAAAAATGGGGGGGGGGGGGTGGCTCCGTGCATATGCTGTATCTACCATTGAGTGACGATGCCTACCCATTCATTTTTTATGATGGGGGGGGGGGGTCGGGTCCTTGAGATGTGTAAAAAATGGACGGAATAAAGACGATTTCAGTGAGTTTCTTTGTGGTCTAGTGAGAGAACAGAGCAGCGGGGATAAGAGAAGGAGGGATGTGTGTGTGTATGTGTGTGTTAGAGAGACAGGGAGAAAATAGTGCTTAAATAAGTGTTTATAGAAAACTCAAAGGGAAAACATTGCAATTAAAAAAGGAAAATAAATCGGAATGGCAAGACAAAGAGAGAGAGAGAGAGAGACGGCTAGATGGTGAGACACTGAGCGTAGTTGAAAGACTTCGGGAGAGGGGGAGAGGGAGAAGTTGAAAAATATAGAAAATCGAATACAATGATTTATGTAACCCACTTCCCGCCCACCAATCGGCCTTCCCCTTCCAGTGAGGTCTTAACAAAGACACTCGGTAAGATCAGAGAATTATGATTTGGGAAATCTTCCGCGGGAAATGATTACAGTCAAATACAGCATGGAAGCAAATATGAATAGCGCCATCTGACTCGACCAATCCTGATTAACAATAGCGTTAAGGCTTTGAGTGAATCTCCAATACAACATTATAGACGAATCCACCTTTGTAGTATACTAACCTCCTTTTTAAATCTCTCACGCTCTTTCTTTCTCTCTTTCTCTTCTGTTTACTTTCTTTAATATTTACTTATTTGTATTTTTATATTTTTAAAACTCTAAATTAACACAAACTAAGTTTCTTCTATTTGAAGAGATCCATTCCCGTTTGTAACTTTGTAATACCCGTCCTTTGAAATACATGCAGTATAGTTTCAATGAAATTCTTTATACTCCTGGTTTACTGGAATTGAAATTCCTAAATGTGTTATCTGATGACACTAGGTTGAAATAACAGGCAGACCAAGTTCTCACAAGTTGAAGAATTCTCCAAAGCCCACTTATCGCAGTCCAAGAAGAGGAACTACAAAACAAAAATACACGTCATAGGCGAGGCACAGCGTCAACAGCTCCGACCAAGCATGATCACGTTATGGAGATACATATTTCATAACAATAGATTGCATATTTGTGTATTATTATACAAATTAAGTTTTCGTAACGGGTTTCAATGCTGCTGTCGAGGTTAAAAGCTCACCATCTATTGGTATATCAGGTTGAGAAGAAAGATAACACAAATAGTATGATTTACACATTAAGTAGTTCTTCTTGTAGGATAATAATGAATGGGCTGGGTCGAACCACTGCAAGAAAAGAAACCATTGTGTTCAATGTAATTTGACGAAATTACCATCAAAACCATGAAACTTGCCAGTGCCACCAAATTACAATAATGCCAATCGCCCTTTTTTTCAAGGGTAGGCTGTGATTAGGCTAATAAATAATGGATATGGGGAAAGCTTTAAATAATTGCAGTCTCACATAATTCATATAAGTTTCATCCATTCTTTAACAAAAAATGGGGAGGGGGGGGGGGTTCGCTCCGTGCATATGCTGGATCTACCATTGAGTGACGATGCCTACCATTCATTTTTTTTATGATGGGGGGGGGGGGGGGGGGGGATCGGGTCTTGAGATGTGTAAACAATGGATGGAATAAAGACGATTTCAGTGAGTTTCTTAGTGGTCTAGTGAGAGAACAGAGCAGCGGGGATAAGAGAAGGAGGGATGTGTGTGTGTATGTGTGTGTGTGTCAGAGAGACAGGGAGGAAATAGTGTTTGAATAAGTGTTTATAGAAAAATTCAAAGGGACAATATTGCAATTTAAAAAGGAAAATGAATCGGAATGGCAAGACAAAGAGAGAGAGAGAGTGAGAGAGAGAGACGGCTAGATGGTGAGACACTGAGCGTAGTTGAAAGACTTCGGGAGAGGGGGAGAGAGGGAGAAGTTGAAAAATGAAGAAAATCGAATACAATGATCTATGTAACCCACTTCCCGCCCACCAATCGCCCTTCCCCTTCCAGTGAGGTCTTAACAAAGACACTCGGTAAGATCAGAAAATTATGATTTGGGAAATCTTCCGCGGGAAATGATTACAATCAAATACAGCATGGAAGCAAATGTGAATAGCGCCATCTGACTCGACCTATCCTGATTAACAATGGCGTTAAGGCTTTGAGTGAATTTCCAATACAACATTATAGATGAATCGACCTTTGTAGCAAAGTAACCCCCTTTTTAAATCTCTCACGCTCTTTCTTTCTCTCTTTCTCTTCTGTTTACTTTCTTTAATATTAACTTTTTTGTATTTGCATTTCTTAAACTCTAAATTAAGACAAACTATGTTTCTTCTGTTTGAAGAGATCCATTCCCATTTTTAACTTTGTAATACTCGTCCTTTAAAATACATGTGGTACAGTTTCTGTGAAATTATTTAGTGTCCAGGATTACTGGAATACGAATCCTGAAATGTCTTTGATCTGATGACACTTTATTGAAATAACAGACAGAAAAAGTTCTCAAAAGTCGACGAATTCCCCAAAGCCCACTTGTCGCAGTCCAAGAAGAGGAACTACTAAACAAAAACACACGTCATAGGCGAGGCACGGCGTCAACAGCCCCGACCAAGCATGATCACGTTATGGAGATACATATTTCATAACAATAGATTGCATATTTGTGTATTATTATACAAATGAGGTTTTCGTGACGGGTTTTCAATGCTGCTGTCGAGGTTAAAAGGTCACCATCTATTGGTATATGAGGTTGAGAAGAAAGATAACACAAATAGTATGATCTACACATTAAGTAGTTCTTCTTGGAGGATAATAATGAATGGGCTGGGTCGAACCACTGCAAAAAAAGAAACCATTGTGTTCAATGTAATTTGACGAAATTACCATCAAAACCATGAAACTTGCCAGTGCCACCAAATTACAATGGTGTCAATAACTTTTTTTTTTCAAGGGTAGGCTGTGATTAGGCTAATGAATCCTTTAAATGGGGAAGAGCTTTAAATACTTGCAGCCTCACATAATTCATGTAACTATCATCCATTCTTTTAAAAAAATGGGGGGGGGGGGTCGGCTCCGTGCATATACTGGATCTTCCATTAAGTGAAGATGCCTACCCCTTATTTGTTTGTGATGGGGAAGGAGGTTGGGTCTTTGAGATATGTAAAGAATGGATGGCATAAAGACGATTTCAGTGAGTTTGTTAGTGGTCTAGTGAGAGAAAGACTTTTAGAAGTTGAAATTGAGACAGAGGCGGCGGTGAGAAAAGAAGGCGGGATGTGTGGGAGCGCGAGTGTGCGTGTGTGTGTCAGAGAGTCAGGGAGAAAATAATCTTTAAATAAGTGTTTATAAAGAACTTAAATGGACGACATTGCACTAAAAATGAAAATGAATCGGAATGGCAGAAGAAAGAGGGGAGGGAGAGTTCGTGTGCTAAAAATCGAGAGAGGGAAAAAGAAAAAAAGTTTAAAAGAAAAGGAAATCTAATACAAAGATTTATTTAATTCATTTTCCGCCCACCAACCCCCTTCCTCTTCCTGTGAGGTCTTACAGATACATTCGGTAAGATCAGAGAATGATGATTTGCGAAATCCTCCGCCAGAAATGCTTACAATCAAATACTGCAAATACTGGAAGTAAATGTGAATAGCGCCATCTGCCTCGACTAGTCCTGATTAACATTGGCGTTTAGGCTTTGAGTAAATTCCCCATAGAAACAACAACAATGGACGAATCCTTCTTCTTTTAAAGTACCACCCCCCTTCACGCTCTCTTTCTCTCTCTCTCTCTTCTATTTATCTTCTTTGATATTTATTTGTGTGCATGTGCAATTATTACTCTAAATTAACATTGTTTCTTTCTAAACACAAAACAAAAAATAAGTTCCCACTGAAACATATCCCAGTATTTTTTCGATCAGGAACCCTTGACGAAATCGGAATACAAAGTCATGTAGCTGCACTTCTCGGCTACATTTCCTGGAAAATTCAAGGGGCGACGACTGTTTGGTGATGCCAAAAGGAAGTCACCAAAAACTTATCTTCTTTTTATTCTAGGAACGTATACCCCTTCAGATAAGCTTACTGCCTCCGTTGACATCACTCCCTGTTTCGTATTAAATAGCGAACAGTGACGTGATAATGAAATATAAATAAAAGGAAAATATTAGTATGTGCAGTCATGAGTCGTTAATGAGTAGTGTTTGTAATTTACATGCGCTAAGGCAGTATACAGTCCTGTGCAATTCACATGAAACCAGTGCTATTTCAGGGGCTCAAGTATTTAATGGCTAACATATTTAAAAAAAAAAAAAAAAAAAAAAAAAAAGATACACTCACAGCTTATTTGCCCCATGTCCGATTAAAAATATAAAATTAAATTTCAATATCATTTAGTGCACCTCGTTTCTGATTGGTCGCAATTTTCGTAAGCAAAGTTGGAATGCAAGGTTGCATAACCCTGCCGGTGTAGATTGTTTGTTTTTGCACGGAACGTATCATATCGTATCATAAACAAATCGAATACAAAAATACTTTTAAATCGGTACATTTTGAGCAATATTTACATTTGTTGCGAGCAAAGGGTAATGAATCTCTCTTACACACTCTCGTTCTCCCTCGTTAAACAATCGACATGATTAATGTCGCTCACATCTATATTATTTGCAGTGGCGTTCGGGAGCGAAAGTTTGGACCGTGAAAAATGGAAAATGACGCTGGTCGATCAGTTTATCTCTTGTCCCCTCTCTTTTCTCTTCCAACCTTTTTCCCTTTTCTTCAACACTTCACTCGATCGGAAGGGGACGTCAATAAATTGAAATGTAGGAGAATGAAACCCTGGGAAAATCAGTTTCAATAAAGCGAGTATAAAAAGCAATGTTGTGCTAGAAAATTCTTCCATAACTCATCTGGAGCTAAGAAGCAGACAAGCTGGACCTCGAGAGATAATTTTGAAAAATTTGTGTACGAAAATTTTAAGAGTTGTACACAAACCTGCTACTTGGAGCAATCTTGCTAATTTGAGGATCGCCACAGAAAGTAAATCGAGACTCCATTTCATAACTTCTCATTTCGTAATCGCATAAAAACTTTAATTGCTTTTCTTTATCCTCTCTTTTCACTTCAACTGATTTGCTCCATGGTTCCGTTTCCCGGAAAGTCTCCGTTACTTTCGAAATACAATCAATCGCAGTCCTTTAGTAGACAAACTAACTTGGGGAAAAAAAAAATATAGTCCGACTATCACTGACTAAACAGTCATTTTAGGACCAACATTTTAAATGTTCACTATGAATTCTTAAAGATCGAAAATAATGCTGATCTAAACTGTCTTGTCTACTTTTATTCAAAAATAATTGTGTGATCATTGTCAAGATCCCAGAAAACTGATGAAGAGTTGGAAACAAAATAAGCGAGACTCAATCAGTTATTTATCGGTGATGATCAGGCAAAGTAAGTACATACACTTTTACATATTTTTTTACAAATAAATCTATCCCTATCACCTATGAACGTTTCTCCTTTCTCTTCTCTTTTATCTTCTCTTCTCTTTTCTGGAAAATCGCCGCTCAGGTTATGACTGCTATGATACATTATAAAACTTTTCACGCTTGAGGCTCTAAAATGGACTACATTACTCACTTTTTGCATGTGATCATTCAATTACGTTCGATTTCTTGCTGCCTTTCTGTCTGTAGTATATATACTTTAATTGCACGATTGGAACCGATGCAGTGAGCTTCAAATCCGCGCAACAATGTTTTTACCGACGCTGGGTACAGTATCCCGCCCTCACTCGACTCACGTAGGCTGAAATCAGTTGCTACAATCTGCGAGAACTGCGAACTGTGTAAAATTATAGAGTCTTTAAAATACATGCTGTACAGTTTCACTCAAATTATTTACTGTCAAGGTTTACTGGAATTTAAATCCCTAAATGTGTTTGATCTGATGACACTTGCTTGAAAAATAAATAGAAAGAAAATAGTCCTCAAAAGTTGACGAATTCCCGAAAGCTGACTTGTCACAGTCCAAGAAGAGGAACTACTAGCCAACACGAGGCACGGCGTCAACAACTCCGATCAAACGTGATCAAGTTATGGAGATAATACATTTATAACAATAGATTGAATATTTTTGTATTATTATACAAATATGTTTTCGTGACGGGTTTCAATTCTGCTGTTGGCGTTGGAAACCCGTCACCTAATGGTATACAAGCCCCGTTTCATAAAACTTGCTGAGAGTCAATAAGCTACTGAAATCCTTGTACATGTATCTTAAATCTGTCATAGAAAGAGGGCAGTTGTTTATGATAGCAAGTTTTATGAAACGGGTCCCAGGCTGAGAAGAATGCTGGCACATGCACATAACACCCGGGGGGGGGGGGGGCACTCTAATTACAAGGGGGGCATCATGCTCGTACATGGACTTTCAAAATGGACCCTAAACATGTAATCATCCTTCGATCTCAAAATGTACTAAACAAGTATTTTGTCAACATGTTTTCCCCACCCTTAAAAAGTCAAGCTGTTAAAAGTATACTTTTTTCCTGAGTTTGGTAATTTTGATACCCTTTTCACTGTACGCGCGTACATCGTCCGACCGTGAAAAACAACCCTTTTCACGTGCTTTTGTGAACGAGCATGGTGTCCACCTTGTAATGACAACCCCCCCCCCCCCCCGGACAAAACACAAGTAGTTTTACCATTAGAGTAGTGGGTGGCCTGGGCCATCGAGGCTATGATGCGTGTATCCTGAGATATGGGGAAGAGCTTTATATGATTGCAGCCTCTCATAATTTATGTATCCTTCATCAAGATGACACTTTCTTTTAAAAAATGTGGGGGGGGGGGGGTGGGGTTGGGGTTGGGGTCGTTAGCTGGCTATGCATATGCTGGATCTACCAGTAAGTGACTATGCCTACCCATTACGTTTTAATGATGGGGGAGGAGATTGGGATTTGGGTTTTGTATTTGCATTTTTTAAAACGCTAAATTCACATAAATCATATTTCTTCTATTTGAAGAAATCTCCATTCCTATTTGAAACTTTGTAATTCTAGTCCTGTGAAATACATGTGAAATTATTTAATATCTTGGATTACTGGAATTGGAATCCCTTTAATGTGTTTGATCTGATGACACCTGATTGAAATAACAGACAGAAAAAGTTCTGAAAAGTTGACGAATTCCCCAAAGCCCACTTGTCGCAGTCCAAGAAGAGGAACTACTAAACAAAATACACGTCATAGGCGAGGCACGACGTCAACCGCTCCGACCAAGCATGACCACGTTATGGAGATACATATTTTATAACAATAGATTGCATATTTGTTCATTATTATACAAATTATGTTTTCGTGACTGGTTTCATTGCTGCTGTCGAGGGCGCGCATGAGTGTGTGTGTGTTAGGTCCGGACATTGGGAGAAAATAGTGTTTTATTAAGCGATTATAGTGAATAAAAGGACAATATTGCAATAAAAAATAAATGAATCGGAATGGAAGACCAGAGAGAGACGAGAGAGGGAGGAGAGAGAGGGGGGGTAGGGGGCTTGATGGTGAGATATTGAACGTGTGTGAAAGACTTCAGAGAGGGAGAGAGAGAGAGAGAAGTTGAAAAGAAAAGGATATCAATGCATTGGTTTTTGTAACCCACTTCCCGCCCACCAATCCCCCTTTCCCTTCCGGTGAGGTCTTACAAAGACATTCGGTAGGATCAAAGAATTATGATTTGGGAAATCCTGCTCCAGAAATGATTACAATCAAATCCAGCACGAAATCAAATGTGAATAGCGCCATCTGCCTCTACTAGTCCTAATTGACGTTTTGTAAAATATTAGTAGGCTTTCAGTGATTCGGAACATGGTTCATTTCCTATAATAAACAACAGCAATGGACGAATCCTCAGTTCATGGTAAAGTAAACCCCTTCTTAATCTCTCTCTCTCTCTCTCTCTCTCTCTCTCTCTTCTCTCTCTCTCTATTATCTCTCTCTCTCTATTTCCTATCTATCTCTCTCTCTCCCTCTCTTCTATTACTTTCCTTTAATAATCATTTGAGTGTATGTGCAACTATTTTTCTAAATTAACCTAAACCATGCTCCTTCTATTTGAAAAATCTCATTCCCATTATCATCCCATCCATATCTCTAGAATATTTCTATAAAAGTACATTAAATTTGTAATAAAAATGAATAAACATGTATGCAGCTAATGAGAATGATGTTTTTTCTTTTTCTTTGTTTTTCTTTAGAATTTAGAGATTACAGAGGATAGATAAATGAATTCATTCCTGTTTCACTATTCATACAATCAATACATTTCAATAAAACGAGCCATGGAATTTGAAGGTCTGTGAAGAATGATAATTACTTTAGAATTTAGGCATTGTAAAAGAAACAAAATTTAATAGAGCGAGAAGTAAATGCAATTAGTCGTTACCAAACAAATATCAGGGTAGAATGAATGATATATATCACAATCGGAAAGGAAAGGCCCCTACATTTTTTTTCCTCCATGAAGCGAACATAAGACCAGCAGCAGTTCTCACATCAAAATGACCAACGTTTGATAAAAAGAAATATTTACTTGTCACTTGACATAGAGGGCGCAGTCATCACAGAAGTTATATTGTAGGCCAATTTTAGGACACAGACAAGTCTCCAGGTCAGAACCCCGGGGGCCAGGCCATGGCTTTCTCTCCTTTTCTGGCAGGTTCACGACACAGATCCCCCCCCCCCCCCCTGTTATGTTTATGCGCAGTTAATTCTCGGGAAAAGGATAATATAAAATTAGTAAAGGAAAAACTATGAAGAAATAAATATTATTGTCAATAGTGAAAACACAGGTCGTACAAGACCGTTTGTATATACAATCTGAGAATGAGCAGGTAAAGGCGATTCAGGATAAAAATCTAGAACCTATGCATTGACACATATACTTGATATTATGTTCTTATGATTGGCTTCAATGGTGCATTCCATGATACCAGGCAGAAGTATTCTTTTAATAGGGAAAATAAAACTATTCATGAGGCACTTCTGTCACTTCGGTTGACTATTCTAAGGTACACAAAAAGGGACCGCTCCATACCTGAAATACCTTGAGGTCATAATCATTCGGAACTACCATTGGTTTACTGGACATCACGCTTCTTTTCATTTTTCGACATATTACTATCAGTTTGGATCTCCACACCATTTGACGAAAGATTTTTGAAGTATGATCAATTATTTGTCACTGACATACAACTTAATCTCAGTTAAGAATTGTCGAACACAGTCGTTTAGAGAGAAGACGTTTCATATTCTGAACAAAATCATCTGAAAATCTATGAAAAATAGTCTTAATCCATTTTATGATAAACCTCTCCTCTCTCTCTCTTAGATACTTATCTGCTCAGTATTGCTAACTTCCTCTTCTCTCTCGCTCTTCTCAACAGCACATGTAATAATTATATTGTCTTCATTTGTTTAGTTTTAGTTCTTTTCCCCTTCTTATCTAACCGATTAAAGAACTACGGTGTTAGGTTTAATCAACGAAAACTGTCAAATAAACCGGATGTATTTATATTAATCACATGAAAGTTGCAATG
>CM057168.1:23946573-23972197 GCA_029962745.1 Echinometra lucunter | reverse complement strand
GCTGTGATTAATGAATCCTGGGATATGGGGAAGAGCTTAATATAATTGTTGCCTCACATAATTCATGTGACCTTCATCTAGGGGACACTTTCTATCAAAAATGAGGGAGGGGGGTCGTAAGTTGGCTCCGTGCATATGCTGGATCTACCACTGAGTGACTACCTACCCAATACCTACCCATTCATTTCTTTTTATGATGGGGGAGGGGTCGGGCCTGTCGGATGAGTAAAGAATGGATGGAATAAAGACGATTTCAGTGAGTGAGTGGTCTAGTGAGAGATGGACTTTTAGAAGTTGAGAGATAGAAGCGGTGGGGATTAGAGAAGGCGGGATAAATTAAGTAGTTCTTCCTGTAGAATAATAATGAATGGGCTGGGTCGATCCACTGCAGAAAAAGAAACCATTGTGTTCCATGGTAATTTGACGAAATTACAATCAAAACCACGAAACTTGCCAGTGCCACCAAATTGCAATGGTGCCAATGGCCCTTTTTTCAAGGGTAGGCTGTGATTAGGCTGATAAATCCTGGATATGGGGAAGAGCTTTAAATAATTGTAGTCTCACATAATTCATGTAAGTTTCATCCATTCTATAAAAAATGGGGGGGGGGGGGGGGGGGATGGCTCCGTGCATATCCTGTATCTACCATTGAATGACGATGCCTACCCATTCATTTTTTTATGATGGGGGGGGGGGGGATCGGGTCCTTGAGATGTGTATAAAATGGATGGAATAAAGACGATTTCAGTGAGTTTCTTAGTGGTCTAGTGAGAGAACAGAGCAGCAGGGATAAGAGAAGGAGGGATGTGTGTGTGTATGTGTGTGTATGTCAGAGAGACAAGGGAGAAAATAGTGTTTAAATAAGTGTTTATAGAAAACTCAAAGGGACAATATTGCAATTTAAAAAGGAAAATGAATCAGAATGGCAAGACAAAGAGAGAGAGACAGAGAGAGAGAGAGAGAGAGACGGCTAGATGGTGAGACACTGAGCGTAGTTGAAAGACTTCGGGAGAGGGGGAGAGAGGGAGAAGTTGAAAAATGAAGAAAATCGAATACAATGATTTATGTAACCCACTTCCCGCCCACCAATCGGCATTCCCATTCCAGTGAGGTCTTAACAAAGACAGTCGGTAAGATCAAAGAATTATGATTTGGGAAATCTTCCGCGGGAAATGATTACAATCAAATACAGCATGGAAGCAAATGTGAATAGCGCCATCTGACTCGACCTATCCTGATTAACAATGGCGTTAAGGCTTTGAGTGAATCTCCAATACAACATTATAGACGAATCCACCTTTGTAGTATAGTAACCTCCTTTTTAAATCTCTCACGCTCTTTCTTTCTCCCTTTCTCTTCTGTTTACTTTATTTAATATTTACTTTTTTGTATTTGCATTTTTTAAACTCTAAATTAAGACAAACTATGTTTCTTCTGTTTGAAGAGATCCATTCCCATTTGTAACTTTGTAATACTCGTCCTTTGAAATACATGTGGTACAGTTTCTGTGAAATTATTTACTGTCCAGGATTACTGGAATAGGAATCCCGAAATGTCTTTGATCTGATGACACTTTATTGAAATAACAGACAGAAAAAGTTCTCAAAAGTCGACGAATTCCCAAAAGCCCACTTGTCGCAGTCCAAGAAGAGGAACTACTAAACAAAAATACACGTCATAGGCGAGGCACGGCGTCAACAGCCCCGACCAAGCATGATCACGTTATGGAGATACATATTTCATAACAATAGATTGCATATTCGTGTATTATTATACAAATGAGGTTTTCGTGACGGGTTTCAATGCTGCTGTCGAGGTTAAAAGGTCACCATCTATTGGTATATCAGGTTGAGAAGAAAGATAACACAAATAGTATGATCTACACATTAAGTAGTTATTCTTGTAGAATAATAATGAATGGGCTGGGTCGAACCACTGCAAGAAAAGAAACCATTGTGTTCAATGTAATTTGACGAAATTACCGTCAAAACCATGAAACTTGCCAGTGCCACCAAATTACAATAATGCCAATCGCCCTTTTTTTCAAGGGTAGGCTGTGATTAGGCTAATAAATAATGGATATGGGGAAAAGCTTTAAATAATTGCAGTCTCACATAATTCATATAAGTTTCATCCCTTCTTTAACAAAAAAATGGGGAGGGGGGGGGGGGTTCGCTCCGTGCATATGCTGGATCTACCATTGAGTGACGATGCCTACCCATTCATTTTTTTTATGATGGGGGGGGGGGATCGGGTCCTTGAGATGTGTAAACAATGGATGGAATAAAGACGATTTCAGTGAGTTTCTTAGTGGTCTAGTGAGAGAACAGAGCAGCGGGGATAAGAGAAGGAGGGATGTGTGTGTGTATGTGTGTGTGTGTCAGAGAGACAGGAAGAAAATAGTGTTTAAATAAGTGTTTATAGAAAACTCAAAGGGACAATATCGCAATTTAAAAAGAAAAATGAATCGGAATGGCAAGACAAAGAGAGAGAGAGAGAGAGAGAGAGAGAGAGAGACGGCTAGATGGTGAGACACTGAGAATAGTTGAAAGACTTCGGGAGAGGGGGAGAGGGAGAACTTGGAAAATATAGAAAATCGAAAAAACATGATCTATGTAACCCACTTCCCGCCCACCAATCGCCCTTCCCCTTCCAGTGAGGTCTTAACAAAGACACTCGGTAAGATCAGAAAATTATGATTTGGGAAATCTTCCGCGGGAAATGATTACAATCAAATACAGCATGGAAGCAAATGTGAATAGCGCCATCTGACTCGACCAATCCTGATTAACAATGGCGTTAAGGCTTTGAGTGAATTTCCAATACAACATTATAGATGAATCCACCTTTGTAGCAAAGTAACCCCCTTTTTAAATCTCTCACGCTCTTTCTTTCTCTCTTTCTCTTCTGTTTACTTTCTTTAATATTAACTTTTTTGTATTTGCATTTCTTAAACTCTAAATTAAGACAAACTATGTTTCTTCTGTTTGAAGGGATCCATTCCCATTTTTAACTTTGTAATACTCGTCCTTTAAAATACATGTGGTACAGTTTCTGTGAAATTATTTAGTGTCCAGGATTACTGGAATACGAATCCTGAAATGTCTTTGATCTGATGACACTTTATTGAAATAACAGACAGAAAAAGTTCTCAAAAGTTGACGAATTCCCAAAAGCCCACTTGTCGCAGTCCAAGAAGAGGAACTACTAAACAAAAACACACGTCATAGGCGAGGCACGGCGCCAACAGCCCCGACCAAGCATGATCACGTTATGGAGATACATATTTCATAACAATAGATTGCATATTTGTGTATTATTATACAAATGAGGTTTTCGTGACGGGTTTCAATGCTGCTGTCGAGGTTAAAAGGTCACCATCTATTGGTATATGAGGTTGAGAAGAAAGATAACACAAATAGTATGATCTACACATTAAGTAGTTCTTCTTGGAGGATAATAATGAATGGGCTGGGTCGAACCACTGCAAAAAAAGAAACCATTGTGTTCAATGTAATTTGACGAAATTACCATCAAAACCATGAAACTTGCCAGTGCCACCAAATTACAATGGTGTCAATAGCTTTTTTTTCAAGGGTAGGCTGTGATTAGGCTAATGAATCCTTTAAATGGGGAAGAGCTTTAAATACTTGCAGCCTCACATAATTCATGTAACTATCATCCATTCTTTTAAAAAAATGGGGGGGGGGGGGGGGGGGTCGGCTCCGTGCATATACTGGATCTTCCATTAAGTGAAGATGCCTACCCCTTATTTGTTTGTGATGGGGAAGGAGGTTGGGTCTTTGAGATATGTAAAGAATGGATGGCATAAAGACGATTTCAGTGAGTTTGTTAGTGGTCTAGTGAGAGAAAGACTTTTAGAAGTTGAAAATGAGACAGAGGCGGCGGTGAGAAAAGAAGGCGGGATGTGTGGGAGCGCGAGTGTGCGTGTGTGTGTCAGAGAGTCAGGGAGAAAATAATCTTTAAATAAGTGTTTATAAAGAACTTAAATGGACGACATTGCAGTAAAAATGAAAATGAATCGGAATGGCAGAAGAAAGAGGGGAGGGAGAGTTCGTGTGCTAAAAATCGAGAGAGGGAAAAAGAAAAAAAGTTTAAAAGAAAAGGAAATCTAATACAAAGATTTATTTAATTCATTTTCCGCCCACCAACCCCCTTCCCCTTCCTGTGAGGTCTTACAGATACATTCGGTAAGATCAGAGAATGATGATTTGCGAAATCCTCCGCCAGAAATGCTTACAATCAAATACTGCAAATACTGGAAGTAAATGTGAATAGCGCCATCTGCCTCGACTAGTCCTGATTAACATTGGCGTTTAGGCTTTGAGTAAATTCCCCATAAGAAACAACAACAATGGACGAATCCTTCTTCTTTTAAAGTACCACCCCCCTTCACGCTCTCTTTCTCTCTCTCTCTCTTCTATTTATCTTCTTTGATATTTATTTGTGTGCATGTGCAATTATTTACTCTAAATTAACATTGTTTCTTTCTAAACACAAAACAAAAAATAAGTTCCCACTGAAACATATCCCAGTATTTTTTCGATCAGGAACCCTTGACGAAATCGGAATACAAAGTCATGTAGCTACACTTCTCGGCTACATTTCCTGGAAAATTCAAGGGGCGACGACTGTTTGGTGATGCCAAAAGGAAGTCACCAAAAACTTATCTTCTTTTTATTCTAGGAACGTATACCCCTTCAGATAAGCTTACTGCCTCCGTTGACATCACTCCCTGTTTCGTATTAAATAGCGAACAGTGACGTGATAATGAAATATAAATAAAAGGAAAATATTAGTATGTGCAGTCATGAGTCGTTAATGAGTAGTGTTTGCAATTTGCATGCGCTAAGGCAGTATACAGTCCTGTGCAATTCACATGAAACCAGTGCTATTTCAGGGGCTAAAGTATTTAATGGCTAACATATTTAAAAAAAAAAAAAAAAAGATACACTCACAGCTTATTTGCCCCATGTCCGATTAAAAATATAACATTAAATTTCAATATCATTTAGTGCACCTCGTTTCTGATTGGTCGCAATTTTCGTAAGCCAAGTTGGAATGCAAGGTTGCATAACCCTGCCGGTGTAGATTGTTTGTTTTTGCACGGAACGTATCATATCGTATCATAAACAAATCGAATACAAAAATACTTTTAAATCGGTACATTTTGAGCAATATTTACATTTGTTGCGAGCAAAGGGTAATGAATCTCTCTTACACACTCTCGTTCTCCCTCGTTAAACAATCGACATGATTAATGTCGCTCACATCTATATTATTTGCAGTGGCGTTCGGGAGCGAAAGTTTGGACCGTGAAAAATGGAAAATGACGCTGGTCGATCAGTTTATCTCTTGTCCCCTCTCTTTTCTCTTCCAACCTTTTCCCTTTTTCTTCAACACTTCACTCGATCGGAAGGGGACGTCAATAAATTGAAATTGTAGGAGAATGAAACCCTGGGAAAATCAGTTTCAATAAAAGCGAGTATAAAAAGCAATGTTGTGCTAGAAAATTCTTCCATAACTCATCTGGAGCTAAGAAGCAGACAAGCTGGACCTCGAGAGATAATTTTGAAAATTTGTGTACAGAAAATTTTAAGAGTTGTACACAAAACCTGCTACTTGGAGCAATCTTGCTAATTTGAGGATCGCCACAGAAAGTAAATCGATAATCCATTTCATAACTTGCTCATTTCGTAATCGCATAAAAACTTTAATTGCTTTTCTTTATCCTCTCTTTTCACTTCAACTGATTTGCTCCATGGTTCAGTTTCCCGGAAAGTCTCCGTTACTTTCGAAATACAATCAATCGCAGTCCTTTAGTAGACAAACTAACTTGGGGAAAAAAATATATAGTCCGACTATCACTGACTAAACAGTCATTTTAGGACCAACATTTTAAATGTTCACTATGAATTCTTAAAGATCGAAAATAATGCTGATCTAAACTGTCTTGTCTACTTTTATTCAAAAATAATTGTGTGATCATTGTCAAGATCCCAGAAAACTGATGAAGAGTTGGAAACAAAATAAGCGAGACTCAATCAGTTATTTATCGGTGATGATCAGGCAAAGTAAGTACATACACTTTTACATATTTTTTACAAATAAATCTATCCCTATCACCTATGAACGTTTCTCCTTTCTCTTCTCTTTTATCTTCTCTTCTCTTTTCTGGAAAATCGCCGCTCAGGTTATGACTGCTATGATACATTATAAAACTTTTCACGCTTGAGGCTCTAAAATGGACTACATTACTCACTTTTTGCATGTGATCATTCAATTACGTTCGATTTCTTGCTGCCTTTCTGTCTGTAGTATATATACTTTAATTGCACGATTGGGACCGATGCAGTGAGCTTCAAATCCGCGCAACAATGTTTTACCGACGCTGGGTACAGTATCCCGCCCTCACTCGACTCACGTAGGCTGAAATCAGTTGCTACAATCTGCGAGAACTGCGAACTGTGTAAAATTATAGAGTCTTTTAAAATACATGCTGTACAGTTTCACTCAAATTATTTACTGTCAAGGTTTACTGGAATTTAAATCCCTAAATGTGTTTGATCTGATGACACTTGCTTAAAAAATAAAATAGAAAGAAAATAGTCCTCAAAAGTTGACGAATTCCCGAAAGCTGACTTGTCACAGTCCAAGAAGAGGAATTACTAGTACAAAAATACACGTCACTGGCGAGGCACGGCGTCAACAACTCCGATCAAACGTGATCAAGTTATGGAGATAATACATTTATAACAATAGATTGAATATTTTTGTATTATTATACAAATTATGTTTTCGTGACGGGTTTCAATTCTGCTGTTGGCGTTGGAAACCCGTCACCTAATGGTATACAAAGCCCCCGTTTCATAAAACTTGCTGAGAGTCAATAAACTACTGAAATCCTTGTACATGTATCTTAAATCTGTCATAGAAAGAGGGCAGTTGTTTATGATAGCAAGTTTTATGAAACGGGTCCCAGGTTGAGAAGAATGCTGGCACATGCACATAACACCCGGGGGGGGGGGGGGGCGGCACTCTAATTACAAGGGGGACATCATGCTCGTACATGGACTTTCAAAATGGACCCTAAACATGTAATCATCCTTCGATCTCAAAATGTACTAAACAAGTATTTTGTCAACATGTTTTCCCCACCCTTAAAAAGTCAAGCTGTTAAAAGTATACCTTTTTCCTGATTTTGGTAATTTTGATACCCTTTTCACTGTACGCGCGTACATCGTCCGACCGTGAAAAACAACCCTTTTCACGTGCTTTTGTGAACGAGCATGGTGTCCACCTTGTAATGACACCCCCCCCCCCCCCCGGGACAAAACACAAGTAGTTTTACCATTAGAGTAGTGGGTGGCCTGGGCCATTGAGGCTATGATGCGTGTATCCTGAGATATGGGGAAGAGCTTTATATGATTGCAGCCTCTCATAATTTATGTATCCTTCATCAAGATGACACTTTCTTCTAAAAAATGGGGGGGGGGGGGGGGAGGGGGGGAGGGGGGGGGGGTGGGTTGGGGTTGGGGTCGTTAGCTGGCTATGCATATGCTGGATCTACCACTAAGTGACTATGCCTACCCATTACGTTTTAATGATGGGGGAGGAGATTGGGATTTGGGTTTTGTATTTGCATTTTTTAAAACGCTAAATTCACATAAATCATATTTCTTCTATTTGAAGAAATCTCCATTCCTATTTGAAACTTTGTAATTCTAGTCCTGTGAAATACATGTGAAATTATTTAATATCTTGGGTTACTGGAATTGGAATCCCTTTAATGTGTTTGATCTGATGACACCTGATTGAAATAACAAACAGAAAAAGTTCTGAAAAGTTGACGAATTCCCCAAAGCCCACTTGTCGCAGTCCAAGAAGAGGAACTACTAAACAAAAATACACGTCATAGGCGAGGCACGACGTCAACCGCTCCGACCAAGCATGATCACGTTATGGAGATACATATTTTATAACAATAGATTGCATATTTGTGCATTATTATACAAATTATGTTTTCGTGACGGGTTTCATTGCTGCTGTCGAGGGCACGCATGAGTGTGTGTGTGTTAGGTCCGGACACTGGGAGAAAATAGTGTTTTATTGAGCGATTATAGTGAATTGAAGGACAATATTGCAATAAAAATAAAAATGAATCGGAATGGAAAGACACAGAGAGAGCGAGAGAGGGAGAGAGAGAGAGAGAAAGAGAGGGGGTGGGGGTAGGGGGCTTGATGGTGAGACATTGAACGTGTGTGAAAGACTTCAGAAGAGGGAGAGAGAGAGAAGTTGAAAAGAAAAGGATATCAAATGCATTGGTGTTTGTAACCCACTTCCCGCCCACCAATCCCCCTTTCCCTTCCGGTGAGGTCTTACAAAGACACTCGGTAGGATCAAAGAATTATGATTTGGGAAATCCTGCTCCAGAAATGATTACAATCAAATCCAGTACGAAATCAAATGTGAATAGCGCCATCTGCCTCTACTAGTCCTAATTGACGTTTTGTAAAATATTAGTAGGCTTTCAGTGATTTGGAACATGGTTCATTTCCTATAATAAACAACAGCAATGGACGAATCATCAGTTCATGGTAAAGTAAACCCCTTTTCAATCTCTCTCTCTCTCTTTCTCTCTCTCTCTCTCTCTATTTATCTCTCTCTCTATTTACCTATCTATCTCTCTCTCTCCCTCTCTTCTATTACTTTCCTTTAATAATCATTTGAGTGTATGTGCAACTATTTTCTCTAAATTAACCTAAACCATGTTCCTTCTATTTGAAGATTCTCATTCCCATTATCATCCCATCCATATCTCTAGAATATTTCTATAAAAAGTACATTAAATTTGTAATAAAAATGAATAAACATGTATGCAGCTAATGAGAATGATGTTTTTCTTTTTCTTTGTTTTTCTTTAGAATTTAGAGATTACAGAGGATAGATAAATGAATTCATTCCTGTTTCACTATTCATACAAACAATACATTTCAATAAAAACGAGCCATGGAATTTGAAGGTCTGTGAAGAATGATAATTACTTTAGAATTTAGGCATTGTAAAAGAAACAAAATTTAATAGAGCGAGAAGTAAATGCAATTAGTCGTTACCAAACAAATATCAGGGCAGAATGAATGATATATATCACAATCGGAAAGGAAAGGCCCCTACATTTTTTTTCCTCCATGAAGCGAACATAAGACCAGCAGCAGTTCTCACATCAAAATGACCAACGTTTGATAAAAAGAAATATTTACTTGTCACTTGACATAGAGGGCGCAGTCATCACAGAAGTTATATTGTAGGCCAATTTTAGGACACAGACAAGTCTCCAGGTCAGAACCCCGGGTGCCAGGCCATGGCTTTCTCTCCTTTTCTGGCAGGTTCACGACACAGATTCCCCCCCCCCCCCCCGTTATGTTTATGCGCAGTTATTTCTCGGGAAAAGGATAATATAAAATTAGTAAAGGAAAAACTATGAAGAAATAAATATTATTGTCAATAGTGAAAACACGTGTCGTACAAGACCGTTTGTAGATACAATCTGAGAATGAGCAGGTAAAGGCCATTCAGGATAAAAATCTAAAACCTATGCATTGACACACATATACTTGATATTATGTTCTTATGATTGTGTTTCAATGGTGCATTCCATGATACCAGGTAGAAGTTTTCTTTTAACAGGGAAAATAAAACTATTCATGAGGCACTTCTGTCACTTTGGGACTGACTGTTCTAAGGTACACAAAAAGGGACCGCTCCATACTTGAAATACCTGTGGATATTTGAGGTCATAATCATTCGGAACTACCAATTGGTTTACTGGACATCACGCTTCTTTTCATTTTTCGACATATTACGATCAGTTTGGATCTCCACACCATTTGACGAAAGATGTTTGAAGTATGATCAATTATTTGTCACTGACATACAACTTAATCTCAGTTAAGAATTGTCGAAAACAGTCGTTTAGAGCTGAAGACGTTTCATATTCTGAACAAAATCATCTAAAAATCTATGAAAAATAGTCTTAATCCATTTTAGATAAAACCTCTCCTTCTCTCTCTTAGATACTTATCTGCTCAGTATTGCTAATTTCCTCTTCTCTCTCGCTCTTCTCAACAGCACATGTAATAATTATCATTGTCTTCATTTGTTTATTTTTAGTTCTTTTCCCCTTCTTATCTAACCGAGTAAAGAATACTACGGTGTTAGGTTTAATCAACGAAAACTGTCAAATAAACCGGATGTATTTATATTAATCACATGAAAGTTGCAATGCACTATTGCATTATTTTTTTAAATTCTTCCCCATTTTTTTTTTTTTTGGGGGGGGTGAAAACAAAAAGAGGAAAGTCAGATAAACGGGTTAATAATGGTTAGAAGAAAAGAAATGCATAAAGTTAATGCACGAAGAAAAACGAAGATCAGTCAAGGTAATTTTGAAAATCGAAATCTATATCGTCCATTTTGGGAGGGGGGGGGGGGGATTGAGACCTGAAAGCCCTCCCCACCCCCTTAGTATCGCGCCTGGAGTGGAAGTCGGGCTACTTTATAATGGCTGCGCCTGGCTAACATTTGGGCGACTCTGATAAACAAAATACATCAGACATTGCCAACCTTTTGTAGCTCAAGGGCCACCGCTGAAAAATAGGATAACTTGCCGGGCTGCAGGTAGGCTCCCCCCCCCTTCACACACACAAGCCTGCAGTTATTGCAAAAAGGTCTTAGACTTCGTGATACTTTATTGGTCCATGTAAGCTATTAAAAAGAAATTTTCCTTCCTTTGGCTTTCAACACAATACAACACGAATAAACAAATCAAAGACAGTGTTTTGTTTTTGGTTTCGTGTGGGGTTTCAGCTGTTGCAAACGCACAGACAGCAAAATCACTGAAGTAAGAAATCATTAACTTTTCAGTGTGGGATTTTTGGGGCTGCATTTGATTTACATGCCGAACGATGTCGTTAATGTTATTAATGAAATGAGAGGAACTTAGAAGAGCTTTGTATCGAAGGTCTATTCCACGTAACGAGTCTTGTGAAAGAGGGAAACCAGAAAAAAGGAGAAAACTGTGTGTCAATATTTTACCCAATTGTATATCTGAGCTGCTAAGCGGTCCGCACCAGAAAAGCTCGCGGGCCCCAGGTTTGCCACCCCTGCAATACATGAAAACAACATCTAAACATATTTCTGACAGAGGGTAGTAGTATAAAACAACTGTCACGGCACATTGTAAATTGCACAATTTAGCAACAAGTTCAAAATGTGCAGAGCTACGTTACTGCAGATTTTGGTACACTGCACAATTTGGTGACCACGGTAACGGAGCTTCGTGACCAAACATGCCTGTATTGCAACTGTATACTGTCGAGAATCTACGGTTATCGAAATGTGCACTTATTAGTAAGTGATTTGCCTGCACAATTTGGTCCCCTGCAAATTTTGGTAACGAATATTCGAGGCCATGGGGAACTGACTTAGTTACGATAAGAAATTTGTGTGCTATTCGATTGTTTTGGTTTGTTTAATATGGGGGCATTCTGTCCGTTATTATTCGAGAGGGAGTTTAATATGCTACTGCGTAAACGGGAGTACTGTCCCTACCACTGTAGGAGCGCCACCCCTACCGATTTGTGAGTGTGTGAGGGTTTGTGTGCGGATGGATGTGGTGTGTATGTTTGTGTGATTCAGGGTGATTGTGTGTGCCTTTTTTATGTGATCATCTTGGTCATAGGTTTGTGAGAAAACAAAGCGAATGCAGGGGAGAAAGAGGGGGAGTGGTATAAATAGGAAGGACTATAATTTCCTCATACTTATATCTCCCCTGTAATTAGTTTTATGTTGTCACCCATCTTTCGATCCTTGTGTAAGAGACTGAAAAGCTTGTATTTGTTTTTAATTAAATGATATCATAAGGAAACACCAAAGTACCAAGGCCCAAAACACAACATTATTGTGAAGACATAGTTTAATATTATGAAGAAGATTATTACAAATAATGAGCAGGCCTATAATAAAGCCGCTTCAAAGAGATATTCTGAAAAATTCCATATAGACCTAATTATGTTTTACACAAGAACCGTCATTTTCTAGTAGGCACTGCGTTTATTACAATCAGATCCACTTTCATATACTTTAATCTAATTGTAAAATATGAGATCAAACACGAAGATGAAAGGGATATATTCATTCTCAAACCTGTTCACAAAAATACCAGAAGAGGGCAGCATATTCATGATATTATACAAATTTGCACAGAGCTCTTTACCATGTTTATTAGAGTTTAGTCAACTAGGTTTCAGTAGGTTACAACATGGCGCTTATTGATTTGTTAGATAAGCATAATACACAAATCTTTGCGCCATATTGAAACCTACTGGAATCGAGTTGGCCAAACTCTGGATTGGGATCTGCATATGGGTAATTCCACTACATATGGGACACAGAGCTCAGAATTTGAAATCGCACTGTGCCCTGTTAATTAAAAAAAAATCTAAAATTACTACAGGGCCTTTTTTGTTACAAATAAACATTTAAGATTTAAAAAATCTGCAATTCGACCTTCGCACGGAGAATAACATAAACAAAAAAATTGCAGATATGGGAGTGGGGTCAGGGAAATGTGCTTTAAATGCCTCTTGTTTTATATTTAGTCATTTTTTTCAGATTTTTTTTTTCTAATCTAATTGATTTTAATGGATTACTTTAACAGATTTGGGGTACTTAATGAGTGAAACACTAATGGAAATGTGCAAAATCTACGTTGCATTTAAGTGTAACGTCAGATACCAACATGTCTTCGGTAAATTTTTCATGGCACTAAAACAAATTATTCGAATTGCTCATTATTTTGCACATCTCTTCCCAGGAACCTAGGTGTAATGTCAAATGAATTACATAATCCTTACAAGTCTGAGGCATGAGATATATAATTTTGATTCTTCAAATTTCCATGTCCTTTTTGCGTAACGTCAGTTACGGACACATTTTTGCTTGCTGTGTGATAAGAAAATGCAGTTTGAGATAAAACTGTCCATGTGTTTCTTCTCTATTATCAACTTATTTATCTATAGTAATTAAAAGCCGAACCAAGTGTCATTCACAAAACTACAATATAAACAATACTACTAGTACTCTATCTTGGTAACGTCAGTTACCGTGGAATTGCCCATATGCCTCGCTTTCTCATTGCTCTCGCCGTCTACTTGCAAAATGAAGACAACAATTGTCAAAGACTTGATAATCCTAGAATCCGATTCAATTGCCCCGTTTCTAGGAGCAATGTAGTAATTTTGTCCACCATAGCTTTTTGGTGCGGATCATAGCAAGATATTATTCGATATATTCCATGTCCTAGGTAATTAGGATGGATCGTGGCCATCCCTGAACAAAATAATTGGAACTATTCAAGCTATAGCATACGGTTTACCTGGTGGCCAGCAGTAATGGCCCCTGACAATGAGGACGCACTTTCATATGCAGTATTTTTATTTGGATAGTGTACATGTATATTTCTGTTGTAATGATATACATTTCGTTATATTTGATTTGATTTGGTTTCATTTGACATGGTTTATTGAAGATAAAAATCATCGCAGCTAACACCTGAATTAAGATTCGTTTACATATTTTGAAGAAAATACATGAAGCGTATAAATGTTCAAATAACGACAAAAGATAATCAACATTTTAATAGATATTAAGATGTCACTTTCTTATAAATAGCAATAGCAAGTGATGTTGCAATATGCACATATCAATACAAGCTTGATTATATTTCAAAGCCAGAAGTAGTTTAATAAAGATTACGCTATGATAAAAAAAAAAATCGTTTCTTTCCATCCTAATTCTCTGAACATGCTCAATGCAATCGATGAATTGTATGAAGACCAAACATTTTCACGGCAAATCGATAGACACAATGTGCCTCAACTGCGCAATAGGCCATAGGTCTTTAGCTGTGACCCGTGTTACTCAACTCTGCATTTAGTCAAGCTGACCGAACAAAATTAACTTTATAACCTATTGTCAGGAAATAACTTGCATAGTACAATTTCAATCAACTCTTTTAAGTTGTGACAAAAAATCTTCCATGTTGTCTGTATGTCAAACAAGGAAGGCAGAACTGATCTGCCGAACATAGTACACAACCTAGCCAAATATTATTGATATAGTTAAAGGTTAATTGATCAGACTGAGACTCTTACATTCTTTGAAAATACTGTACAATTTGCAAATAAAGAAATAATATGAATCAATGTTCACAAAATGTCAAAAGCAGAAACATACCAATGAAATAAATCCTATACAAAATCTACACCATCATAGATTCGCATGAACAGCTCATAAACCAGAAAAATCATACATAATAATTTGTAATAATAAACAAAGACCTTTTATATAGTCCAGCTATTTTATGAGCACACTCTACTGCATTTTGATGGGAAACCCATTTAAATGCTTACACTGTAGACTGAAGCCTTTTTTCATTTAAAAAGCGAAATCTAAAATATAGGAAAACAGGCAATTGCGTGCGCAATCACAAATTGGCTTGAGGTTTGGCAAGTATAACAGAACAATTATACGCACTCATTATACATGTCATGACTGATTGTCATGTAAAAATAACAGAAACAAACAAATAAGATTCAATGATTACACATCATATTGAACAAACCACATAGGTACTATCACACGTGGTCCCATTATAACAACAACAACAAAACACACACAAAAAACAAACAAAAGGAAATGATTATGACTGATTGATCGCTAACGAAATATAATGAGATGCAAGATAAAACCAGTAATTGACAAGTCATAAAGAATTCACATTCAAATTTGAAAACAAAATTTGGTCACGTTATTAAACACAAGGTATACTGTATAATGGTCTTATGTGGGTTTATCTATTGCTTTACAAGTGTTAGCACTATATTACATCCTCTCCTTCTGCAAGGGAATATAACCCCATAAAATCAATATTTTATTAGGAATAACACTGTTAACACTGTTGCCAAAACATACAAAACGTTATACGCTGCTAACATAAAACTGAAATGATGAATAGAACTGCAGCAAGCAAGGTAAATGTTACAATCAAATGACAGATTATGTACCGTCGTACCGACGAATGTGCTTATGAAACAAAGCCTAACTGTTATATCATTATACAGAAAAGCTTATAATAAGCATAAATATAGCGCAGTAATGTTATACAACAATTGGACAGCTCTTACGGAGTAAGGACCGTGTACTAATACAGTGTACTCCAGGGGTGGCCAACCTTTTTTAGCTCACGGGCCAAAGCTGACATTGGGATAACTTGGCGGGCCACAGGCAGTCCTCCTCGCCCCTCCCCCCTCCCCATAACACACATAATACACACACCTGCGATTCTGCCATTATTGGGGGAAAGGAGCAAAATCACAGAATAAAGAAAGAAATCAGTCTTCCTTTTTAGTGTGATTTCTGGGGCGCATTTGATGGACAAGTCAAGCGATGTCGTCTTAATATAATGAGAAGGAATTGGTATCGATGGTCTAACCACGTAACCACGAGTGAATTGTAATTTGAATGATGAAAACAAAATGGAAAGAGGAGAAAATTGTGGGCAAATATTTTACCAAGTTCTATCACTGCAAGCATGTCATTTATGAACTACGTATTTTTCAATAAAAAATCATGGTTTTCAGTGGTCCGCGGGTCTTAATAGACATGCTAGAAGAGCTCGTGGGCCGCAGGTTGGCCACCCCTGGCCTACTCCTTATTCAAACCATGCAAACTTTGCCTAAATGTCGTACGAGCAAAGACTGCATGTAATTACTCAATAAAAAGTCAGATGAGTATCATTATCAGATCATATCAGTATCATTTAATAGTATTGCATGGTATACAAATATACTTTGCCTTGAGAGTTTCTTGAGAGGTGACTCCAAAATAGTACTATTCACTTCGGGGCTGCGCCCCTCAGTGAATAGTACTATTTTGGAGTCACCTCTTGCCCATAGTTTTAACCAGAAACTCGAAATTATGGCAGAGTATTTTTGTTTTATATTTTGGATCAAGATTTATATGTATTTTGTTCATGAATTTTACTTTCTTATTTTATATTTTTCTTGATTGATACACGGCCCCGTTGTAAATCAGCCTAGTAGGTGAAGTGGATTTTTAACTTGTTCATTAAAATAAATCATTTACATGACACAAAAACAATATTCTTTATTTCATGTTTATGTTTTATTGAATGCTTTATGGCACTAAACGTTGTATGATGGGGGACCATAGTTCGCGCACATTGTAATTTTTTAATGAAGGCAATTTTCGATCCATAATTTCTCAATTTTTACCAAAAATTATTCTGATTTAAATGACACCAAAGTCAAAGCAAAGATTTAGATTTCAAATGGGCGCAAGAAGAACATGTTATTTACGAAGAAATCCCAAGATATCGCGATCGCAAAGTTCGATGTCGTATCGCACCGCTCTGGACCTGGAAAAGTGTTAAAAAAATAACGAGACCTAACTTCGCGCACGCCAGTTTTCAAGAGATTAATACAAAATAGAGATGCATAAAAGGTAAGATAATTGGATTACCAGGAAGGCAAAATGCCACTGAATAAATTGATATCACATTTTACTTACTATTTTGATGACATCGTCTCTCGAAAAGAGGAATTCTAGACCCTTGTCGACAAGTCCAGTTTTTGTCAGAACGAACGCAAAACGCTGCCAAATTTGCCGATTTTTCATTCATAATTTCAAAATTCCATCTCTAATTTCAAAAGGAAAGTAATTACCAGGGTAATTTTAGGGTGCTCTTTCCGTTGGTGCTACCAGTTTTTCACAATCTTTTCTAGTTTTTGAGATATGGTCCTGTGCGCGAAGTTAGATCACTCTGCCATACGGATAAACTGCAAAGTGATCGGAAATTGAAAAACGCAGTAGCCGTGACACCGAGAGAGTTCTCCATGGTGCGCACTCGAGCTCTCGTATGCCCCGCTGAATTTTCATTTCGCGCATAGATTTTGCGTACTGTGACGTCATTTCACAAATAGTATATACTATTTGGAAAATGTCGTCATAAGAGTGACGTCATTTCCCAAATAGTAAACCTTCACGCCAACATTCTGAAATAGCTGAAAATACCAATGATCACGTGAAGGTCTTTAAGCCAATCATGAAAGGATAAATTTCTGATCCAAAATATAATATCGTATATACATTAAGTAGCATTTTTGCTCGTTTCTTTTTTTTTTAAATGCTGTTCATTTTTTTTCCTTTTATTGAAACAGTAAAACTTCTAGGGTGTACTTTCCCTTTAAAGATGCTACAGGTGCTAGCACATTATGATGTATGGTGTTTGCACCGACCAGTGGCGTAGCAGCCGGGGGGCAGGGGGGGGGGGGGCAGAGTGCCCCCTTAAGGATTTCAGCGGGAAAATCCACCAAACCACTGGGGAAAAATGAAAGGAAGGACAAAGGTAGAAAAGGGAAGGGAGAATGGGGAAAAAGAAGAAGAAAAGGGAGAAAGAAGAGGAGAGGGGGGGGGGGGAAGGAGAAAGAAAAGGGAAACAAAATAAATGAGGGAGAATTTAATACCGAAACCCCGGAGCTTCCGGGGGCTCCAGTCCCTGGACGCCCGCAGGAGCTTTGCCTCTGGACCCCCATCAGAGGCCCTAAGGCGGGCCCCTGGGCCCCACCCGATACGGGCATCGCGACAAGCTACTCGCTGTGCGGGCTCACCCCCGCATATTCTAGACTTAGTTAACGGAAATTTTTGGCTCTGCCCCCCCCCCCCCCGATAACAGGCAGACAACGTAAGGAGCGGGAGCAGACAAGGCACAATTCAAAGAAACGGAGCTTCCGTGCTTCGTACGGGAGGGGAGGGGGGAAACTCCCTCCCCTATACCACAGATTCTAGATTTAGTTGTCGGGAAATATTGGCTCTGCCCCCCCCCCCCGATAACAGGCAGAGAACGTAAGAAGAGCGGGAGCAGACAAGGAACAATTCAAAGAAACGTCGGAGCTTCCACGCTTCGCGTGGGAGGGGGAAACTCCCCATCCCTGCACCCTCCCCTCCCCCCTAGGGAGCTGGCTTCGCGTGCTCAGTAAGTGATTCGCACTCTTCGCGTGCTCACTACCGCCCTCTAAAATGAAATCCTAGCTACGCCACTGATTCTAGACTGAGTTACCGGGAAATTTTTGGCTCTGCCACCCCCCCCCCCCCCCCCACACTGATAACAGGCACATGTTACGCCGCTGGTGTGAACTACTTGTACACCCCAAACTACATGTATATGCTTACTAATATTGTAATAAAGAATTTTATCAAGAAACTGCAAAATGTCTTGTCATTGCATTATTTTACAGCTAAAACTATGTAATATTTAAAGTTTGAAATGCTTATTAGACATGAGTCCGTTTTTCAACAAAAATCCTTAAACATGGGTGCCTATTTACGGCAAAATGACCCTTGGATGTGGGCATGGGTTCGGAGTTCTCAGCCGCACATCCCCGCCAAACTAAAATCTGAGTACCTCCCCCCCCCCCCCCCCCCGTACCCGGGTCCTGGGGCCCGTTGCATAAAACTTACTATAACAGTTGAGCCAATCAAAATCCAGTATTCCATGAAAAGTTACTATAATAACAATGTTACTATTATAGTAAGTTTTATGCAACAGGCCCCTGGGCCCCGTAACACAAAGATTTGCAATCAATCGCAAAGTTGTAGCAGCCAATAAAGGCCTGTCTTTTTTGTTTGTTTGTTTTTTGTTATGCACATCTCGTTCAAAAGGGTGACCTTCGACTAATCAGAAAGGGTGATTTGATTTTGCGATTGATCCCTAAACGTTGTGTAACGGACCCCTGGTGTAGTTTAAAATCAAATTGTTTCTTATTTTCTCTTCTCCCTTTGGCGTCATTTCAATCCACAACGCCCCAGGACCCTTTTTCTATCCTCTTTCGCATCTGGTCAGTTTTCTAATTTTTATGTTTACCTGCTCTATCACAATGTACCCTTTCTCTAATATTCTCTGTCCTTCTTTTCCTCTCATCTTCATTATCTCTCTCTTTCTTTCTTTGATATCTTCGTTCCTGCAAGCCTCTTATCTTCTCTTCTTCACTCTTTTCATTCCTTAGCTCTTATTTCACTTTCTCTCATACTTCTATCTCCTCTGTCGTTTTCCATATTGCCAACTTTCTCTTTCCTAATCTTTCGTTGTTGGGTAAGAAACTTAAAAGGTTTTAGCTATTTTTAGATTTCATGATATCGAAACGAAAGCCAAAATCTCAAGGCTAAAAACACAATCACATCATTGTGAACGTAATTATTATCATATTTAATATATTCTGAAGAAGACTTACAAAATAACGAGTAGGCACTTTACAGAGGAAATCCGACATTTCATTTAGGCCCAGTTATGTTTTAAACAAGAGGCGTCCTTTTCCAGCAGCCGCTACGGTTATTACAAACAAACCATCCAAAGCTAATTCCTACTTTCAGATGCTTTAATCAAATCGTAAAAAAAAAGAGATCAAACAAGGAGACTAAACAGATATATTTCCAAACTTGATTACGAGCATCGCCGAAGAGGGCAGTATAACACCAATCTGCACAGAGCCCTTTATTACAGAGTTTGGCCAACTCGGTTTACAAGGTTGCAGCATGGCGCGTATTGCTTTGTTAGGCAAGCACAATACAAAGGATTTTGCGCCATGTTGTAATCTAGTGGAATCGAGTTGGCCAAACTATGTAATTTTGTAGCACTCCATCCATACCTAAGCAAGATATTCAATATATTCGATGTCCTGGGTAAATAAAAAGGATCGTGACCATCCCTGAACAAAATCATTTGAACTATTAAAGCTAGCATACGGTTTACGAGGTGGCCAGTAGTATTCGCCCGAGACAATAAGGACATAATTCCATATCCAGTATCTTTATTCGGATAACGTACATGACATTGCATAGTCCTGATGTAATGATATACACTTTTTCTTTAACATTTCACTTGACTTGATTTGACATAGTCCAATGAAGATAAAAAGCTGAATTAAGATTAGTTTACATATTTTCAAGATAATACATGAAGAATATAGGTATACAAATAATAACAAAAGCTAATCAACGTTTTTAATAGATACTAAGATGTTGCTGGTCTTTCTTATAGATAGCAATAGTAAGTAATTATCCGTATTAAAACTGTCAATAAAAACTAAACTGAATCTATGATGATGTAATATGCATACATCAATATACGTTTGATAATATTCCAAAGCCAAAAGTAACACTTAATAAAGATTATGCCATGGTCCTCATTCTCTGAACATGCTCAATGCAATCGATGAATTGTATGAAGACCAAATATTTTCACGGCAAATTGATAGACACGATGTGCCTCAACTGCGCAATAGGCCATAGGTCTTTAGCTTTGACCCGTGTTACTCAACTCTGCATTTAGTCAAGCTGACCGAACAAATTTAACTTTAGAACCTCGTGTCAGGAAATATTTTGCATAGTACAATTTCAGTTAACTCTTTTAATGTTTGACAAAAAAACTTCCATGTTGTTTGTATGTCAAACAAGGAAGGCAGAACTGATCTGCAGAACATAATACACAACCCAGTCAAGTATTGATATAGTTAAACGTTAATTGATCAGACTGAGACTCTGTCATTCTTTGAAAATACTGTACAATTTACAAATAATGAAAATCACATAAATCAATTTTCACAAAATGTAGAAAGCAGAAACATACCAATGAAATAAATCCTATACAAAATTTACGCCATCATAGATTCGCATGAACAACGCATAAACCAGAAAAGTCATACATCATGATTTTGTAATAATAACAAAAGACCTTTTTTTATAGTCCATCTATTTTATGAGCACACTCTACTGCATTTTAATGGGAAACCCATTCAAATTCACTTGTGTAAGAATAAAAGAAGCAAAAGTAAGCTTCTCAATGACCACACATATTGAACAAACCACATAGGTACTATCAATCTATCGTGGTTCCATTTAAAGATTAACAAGAAAAAAAAAATGTCGTGATTGTGACCATGTGCAATATTTTAAAAAAGAAGTAATTGACAGAAGCAATATTTTCATTTAGAAAATGAAATTATGAAATGTAAAATATAGGAAACACACTCAGGCAATTGCGTTCGCAAATTTAAGTTGAGATATGGTAGGCATTAAATGCAGACTACGCACTGACTATACTATTATGACCAACTGTGTGAAAATATTACAGAAACCAAAGTAAGCTTCTCAATGACCACATATACTGAACAAACCACATAGGTACTATCAATCTATCGTGGTTGCATTTTATACTTAACAAGGAAAAATGTAAGGATTGTGACCGAGTTCCAAGATAAACTGAAAGGTACACGGGTCAAAGCAAAGAATATATATATAATATATATTAACACACACACACACACACGCACACGCACACACAAACTGACAAGTAATAAAGCATCCCCACACTCATTATTATCATTATCAACATTCAAGTTTTAAACTAAAATTAGATTCCATAACTGTGCACTGTCTTTGTGCTGATGTGGGTTTATCCATTGTATCAAATTGTCTCAAGGGTTTAACTTAGCACTATACATGATATATATATTTATATTGCACCCTCTCCTAATACAAGGGTATCAAAGAGGTTACAGGCTGCAAGAGTAAAATTGAAAATCATGAGTAGAACTTAGAGAGCAAAGTAATTGTTACAATCTGTAATGAACTGCAAAACAGATTATTATGTACCACCGACTGTCCTTATAAAACAAAACAAAATTGTTATATCAATATATTTACAAAAGAAGCTTATTTATTAGTTTCTAGTATTAGTATAGAACAATGAGACAACTGTTAACGAGTAAAGATTGTGGTACTTGTGAATCCATATTCTAACATTGCCTACATGTCTTACGAAGCAAACATACGCATATTAATACAAACAATTTAAAAAATGTCACACTAAATGAGACGAGTATCATAACAGATCATATCAATGTAATCAATAAATATAATGTACAATGTAGTATCATATATACATGAAATATAATTTAGTGTTTTGTTTCGCATACAAGGGTCTTTTGCAATGGTGATATGCATACAAAATATTCTTTAAAATGAGGCAACTATATGCTTTGTACGTGTTCAAACTGTTCATAACACAGTTCATAACAAACGTAGGTCGTCTTCTCTTTGTAGCAAATACACACACTACATTGACGACGAAAAGACTAATGCGCACTGTTATGTCTTTGATATATCGAGTGTATGGTTAATATGTTGTGAAATATGAATTTCATATACCAAACTTTACAACTGGGTGCACACACTACACCCATTAAGCAGAGATTCAATTGAGGGTCGAGGGTTAACTGAAAGACATTCAAAATAGATATAGACAATAACCATCCTCATCTACCCCCTAGGCATTTACATTCTGACACAATCATTATTTTTTGTCTTTACATGTAAAAATTTGATGCAACGAAGACGACGTAAATTCCTATATACATGCAGCATATCTCTTTGGTTAAGATGCATCGGGTTATTAATAGTATTGCACGTGTTTAAAATGCATAGGTACGCATAATGAAAGACTCATAATATTGCACATGTTCTGTAAATTTATATCATTCATGAGGTGCATTCCATGTCATTCAATGGATCGAAAAAGCGTAATCTTATGATCATTGTCAGGCCATTATTCTCTAAATGCGTGTGCATTGCATGTAGAAGTTCATCAAGGCGATGGGGTTTTCCGGTTAGTCTTTCTCTTTCTTTTTCTTGGACGTCCCTCTGGCATGTCTGGAATGTCTTCTTCTAATCTCTTGCTTCTCTTTCTTCGTTGATTCTTCCCTCTTGCTGCTTCATCTTCATTCGTAGTGTCGGACTCGGAGTCACTGGAGATGTCTTTACTTCTACGTACATGGAAAGAGCAAATAAATAAGAAAAACAAGTGAATCAGTGAATTACAAGATGCGTTATGTCCCCGCCGGAAGTGCATATCTTTGGAATGACCTGCATAAATTTGCATAATCAATGAATTTCAAAATTCTGTGTAGAAGGTTTGTGCGCATCACGTAGCCTAGTTCTACCAAATGAAACAAGGAAAATCAAATGTTTCAGAAAAAAAAAATTCTGCGTACATCATGTAGCTCTACCAGATAAAACAACAACAACTGAAAAAAGCTATACAAAGCAAAGTTTTTAAGAGCTCTGACCTTTTCATGGTTTTCTGTTTTTGTGCATGGTCTGCTTGTTTCGATGAAGAAGCACTCTCATCAGAAGGCATGTAGACGCTGTGCAAATGGAAACATTGAACGACAGCATTGTAATACAGGGTCAGATATTGCAGTATTATTTTTACTATTATTATTAATATTATTATTATTATTATTATTATTATCATTATTATTATTATTATTATTATTATTATATTATTATCATTATAGGTTTTCCCGTCCTATTTTGCACTTAGTGCATGCAAAAGTAAAGATAAGTCATTCAATTTCGGACATAGTGCATGAGAAAGTATAAATAGGTCATTCAATTTCGTAGATAGGGCAGTCAGAATCACCTATCGGAATTCAAATTCGCTATAATGCAGCCAAAATGGCCAATTGGCATTCATAATCGCTTTAGGGCAACCAAATTCGCCAATCGTGCATGTGGGTATGTGTCTGTGTTTTGTGTGTGTGGGGGGAGGGAGGTGGGTGCATGAATGTGTATGTTACTCCTAAATGTGGACAAAGTAAACGGTTACAGGAAAAACTAAATAACCGAAAAGCACAACAGAAAAGATATGAGACGATTTTGAAGGAAAATTTGACGAAAATGATCGCTAAAAGACGAAATTGCTTTTGCTATTATGTGTGCAGCGAGTGTGACCGACGATTTTGCATTGTAAATGACGAGAATGTGTGCCAAATGACTAAAATGAATAGACTGTTCGAAAATGATCGACAAAAGGCGAATTTGAAACTAGGATTGGTGTATTCCAGACTTCTCGGGACGAACTGGAACTACAAATCTATTAAATTGAATGAAAATGTTTGAAAATGAACGGGAAAACCTATAATTCATAGGCCTTTTTTCCTTAAATCTTTGTGAATTATCTATCATAATGCATATTTACTTGTGGTCATTTGCACCATCTCTTCAATTATATGCATTGACTAGAGACCTGAATCATAGCATGTTTACAATATCATGATTTTCGTTCAAAAAGTATATTTTTGTGGTCATTTGCAACATCTCTTCAATAATATTTATATGCATTGACTAGATACATAAATCATAGCATGTATGCATTACTGTATACAAGTCATGTAAAAACAGTCTAAATTGAATGCACTAGTTATGAACATGAATACCCTATGGCGAAAGTGAATGCTCTGTCTTCAGTCACGCGTCCTTCCGTGCTAACCTGAATGCACTATGACGAATCTGAATGATGCTTTTACTCTTTTGATTACTCTATGGCGAATCTGAATGCCCATTATGAATTTTTGGCTGTCCTATGGCGATTTTGAATGACTAGTTTGAATTTCTGGTTGCCCTATAGCGAAATTGAATGAACTATTTATACTCTTGCATGCGAAATTGAATGAACTATTTATACTCTTGCATGCACTGAGTGCGAAATCGGACGGGAAAACCTATTATTATAATTGGTTTGGCGTCACCTGTGCCTGGGAGGGGAAAAGCGAACTGAATCAATGTAACCCTAAGGTCTCTCCTCCCGATATCACTGATTGGGGGTGTGCAGGTAGACCACATACACTGGGATTTCCCCCTTTTCTTATACGAATAGTGCAGTGGGATCTTTAACGTGCAAAGGTGGTGACTCTCCTTTACACTGGACCTCCATTTAACGGCCTATCCGGCGAGGGACGGAGTGTTTTCCACTGTAGCATAGCCTGCGTCTATGAAACAGGGGAGGGGCACGATAACACACAACGTAGGCTTCAGTCATCCGCCTTGGCTGGACTCGAACCCACGGTCTTTTGGTTCGAAAGGCAGACGCTTTACCGAATGAGCCAACTCGCTCCAATAAGGCTTCAAGCAAAAAGCAGGAAGACCGTCCCCTTCGTTAGAAGAGGATTTACGCGCAATCACCTAGAAATTCTGCGCAAAATCATGAAAATACATCCCGGAAAGTACAGTGGTCGATGGAATAGTATCGGTAGTCTGAGTGACAATATCTTGCCCGAGATAAATGAAGTTTATGTATGAGGACCCATGATACTCTTATAAAGACTCAATTCATTTTTAATATTTTCTGTTTATGCGGATCGGAATTGTTTTTACTCACTGACTACTGAATCTACCCCATAAGATCGGCATAAGGCCTTCCAGTTCCACTACACTGTTAGAACAGTTGTTTAAAAATCATTACGTTGTTTAACATATAAACCTACCAAGTGTGTAAAACAAAGTGGGATTATTTTTAACACGACAGTTGATAGGTTCATATGTTTAATGAAATGACGTGAAATGATTCACTTATACACGCCAAATAGGTCCCTTCGGTCCGCAATGAAATTCTCCTGACCGTTAAAAA
>CM057168.1:23921073-23946073 GCA_029962745.1 Echinometra lucunter | reverse complement strand
CTATCACTCGTGGTCCCATTATAACAACAACAAAACACTATCAAAACAAAAAAACAAAAAAACAAAAAGAAATGATTATGACTGATTGATCGCTAACGAAATATACTGAGATGCAAGATAAAAGTAATTGACAAGTCATAAAGAATTCACATTCAAATTTGAAAATAAAATTGGTCACGTTATTAAACACAAGGTATACTGTATAATGATCTTATGTGGGTTTATCTATTGCTTTACAAGGGTTAGCAATATATTACATCCTCTCCTCCTGCAAGGGAATATAACCTCATAAACTCAATATTTTATTAGGAATAACACTCTTAACACTGATGCCAAAACATACAAAACGTTATACGCTGCTAACATAAAACTGAAATGATGAATAGAACTACAGCAAGGAAAGTAAATGTTACAATCAGTAATGTACAGATTATGTACCGTCGTACCGACGAATGTGCTTAAGAAACAAAACCTAATTGTTATATCATTAAACAGAAAAGCTTATAATAAGCATAAATATAGCGCAGTAATGTTGTACAACAATTGGACAGCTCTTACGGAGTAAGGACCGTGTACTAATACAGCGTACTCCAGGGGTGGCCAACCTTTTTTAGCTCACGGGCCACAGCTGACATTGGGATAACTTGGCGGGCCACAAGCAGTGCCCCCCCCCCCTCCCAATAACACACATAATGCACACACCTGCGATTCTGCAATTATTGGGGGAAAGGAGCAAAATCACAAAAAAAGAAAGAAATCAGCCTTCCTTTTTAGTCTGATTTGTGGGGCGCATTTGATGGACAAGTCAAGCGATGTCGTCTTAATATAATGAGAGGGAATTAGAGGAGCTTGGTATCGATGGTCTAACCACGTAACCACGAGTGAATTGTAATTTGAATGATGAAAACAAAATGGAAAGAAAATAAAATTGTGTGCAAATATTTTACCAAGTTCTATCACTGCAACGCGGGCCGCATGTTATTTATGAACTACGTATTTTTCAATAAAAATCATTTTTTTCAGTGCTCCGCGGGTCGCAGTAGACATGCTAGAAGAGCTCGTGGGCCGCAGGTTGGCCACCCCTGGCCTACTCCTTATTCAAACCATGCAAACGTTTCCTAAATGTCGTAGAAGCAAACACTGCATGTAATTACTCATTTAAAAATCAGATGAGTATCATTATCAGATCATATCAATATCATTTAATAGTATTGCATGGTATTTATACATTAAGTAGCATTTTTGCTCGTTTCTTTTTTAAAATGCTGTTAATTTTTTTTTTCCTTTTATTGAAACAGTAAAACTTCTAGGGTGGACTTTCCCTTTAAAGATGCTACAGGTGCTAGCACATTATGATGTATGGTGTTTGCACCGACCAGTGGCGTAACAGCCGGGGGGCGGGGGGGGGGGCAGAGTGCCCCCCTAAGGCTTTCAGCGGGAAAATCCACCAAACCACCGGGGAAAAATGAAAGGAAGGACAAAGGTAGAAAAGGGAAGGGAGAATGGGGAAAAAAGAAGAAGAAAAGGGAGAAAGAAGAGGAGAGGGGGGGGGGGAAGGAGAAAGAAAAGGGAAACAAAATAAATGAGGGAGAATTTAATACCGAAACCCCGGAGCTTCCGGGGGCTCCAGTCCCTGGACCCCCGCAGGAACTTTGCCTCTGGACCCCCATCAGAGGCCCTAAGGCGGGCATCGCGACAAGCTACTCGCTGTGCGGGCTCACCCCCGCATATTCTAGACTTAGTTAACGGAAATTTTTCGCTCTGCCCCCCCCCCCCCTCGATAACAGGCAGACAACGTAAGGAGCGGGAGCAGACAAGGCACAATTCAAAGAAATGGAGCTTTCGTGCTTCGTACAGGAGGGGAGGGGGGAAACTCCCTCCCCTATACCACTGATTCTAGACTGAGTTACCGGGAAATTTTTGGCTCTGCCACCCCCCCCCCCCCCTGATAACAGGCACATGTTACGCCGCTGGTGCGAACTACTTGTAAACCCCAAACTACATGCAGTATATGCTTACTAATATTGTAATAAAGAATTTTATCAAGAAACTGCAAAATGTCTTGTCATTGCATTATTTTACAGCTAAAACTATGTAATATTTAAAGTTTGAAATCCTTATTAGACATGAGTCCGTTTTTCAACAAAAATCCTTAAACATGGGTGCCTATTTACGGCAAAATGACCCTTGGATGTGGGCATGGGTTCGGAGTTTTCAGCCGCACATCCCCCGTCCAACTAAAATCTGAGTACCTCCCCCCCCCCCCCCCCCCCCCGTACCCGGGTCCTGGGGCCCGTTGCACAAAACTTACTAGAATAGTTGAGCCAATCAAAATCCAGTATTCCATGAAACGTTACTCTAATAACAATGTTACTATTATAGTAAGTTTTATGCAACAGGCCCCTGGGCCCCGTAACACAAAGATTTGCAATCAATCGCAAAGTTGTAACAGCCAATAAAGGCCTGTCTTTTTTGTTTGTTTGTTTTTGTTATGCACATCTCGTTCAAAAGGGTGACCTTCGACTTATCAGAAAGGGTGATTTGATTTTGCGATTGATCGCTAAACGTTGTGTAACGGACCCCTGGTGAGGTTTAAAATCAAATTGTTTCTTTATTTCTCTTCTTCCTTTGGCGTCATTTCAATCCACAACGCCCCAGGACCCTTTCTCTATCCTCTTTCGCATCCGGTCAGTTTTCTATTTTTTTATGTTTACCTGCTCTATCACAATGTATTGTTTCTCTAATATTCTTTATCTTCTTTATCCTCTCCTTCTTTCTTTCTTTGATATCTTCGTTCCTGCAAGCCTCTTATCTTCTCTTCTTCACACTTTTCATTCCTTAGCTCTTATTTCACTTTCTCTCATACTTCTATCTCCTCTGTTGTTTTCCATATTGCCACCTTTCTTTCTCCTAATCTTTCGTTTGTTGGGTAAGAAACTGAAGAGGTTTTAGCTATTTTTTGATTTCATGATATCCAAACGAAAGCCAAAATATCAACACTAAAAACACAATCACATCATTGTGAACATATTATTATATTTAATATATTCTGAAGAAGATTTACAAATTAACGAGTAGGCCTTTACAGAGGAAATCCGACATTTCATATAGGCCTATTGTTTTAAACAAGAGGTGTCCTTTTCTAGCAGCCACTATGTTCATTACAATCAGACCACCCCAAGCAAATTCTTACTTTCAGATACTTTAATCTAATTGTAAAATACGAGATCAAACACTAAGACTAAAAAACTAGGAATATATTCCCAAACTTGATTACGAGCATCCCCGAAGAGGGCAGTATAACACAAATCTGCACAGAGCCCTTTATTACAGAGTTTGGTCAACTCGGTTTACAAGGTTGCAGCATGGCGCTTATTGCTTTGTAAGGCAAGCACAATACAAAATACTTTGCGTTTGCGACATTTATAACCTACTGCAACCAAGTTGGCCAAACTCTGTAATTCTGCAGTAATTCGCCCATACCACAGCAAGATACGGTATTATTCAATATATTCGATGTCCTAAGTAAATAACAAGGATCGTTGCCATCCCTGCACAAAATCATTTGAACTACTCAAGCAAGCATACGGCTTACGTGGTGGCCAGTTTAGCAGTAATGGCCTCTGATAATGAGGACGCACTTCCAGTATTTTAATTTGGATAATGTACATGTATAGTTCTGCTGTAATGATTTGATTTGAAATGGTTTACTGAAGATAAAAATCATCGCAGCTAAAAGCTGAATTAACATTATTTTACATATTTTGAAGGTAATACATCAGGAATATAAATATAAAAATAACAAAAGATAATCAATATATTAACAGATATTACGATGTAGCTAGTCTTTCTAGTAGATAGCACTAGTAAGTAATTATGCGTGTTAAAACTGTCAAAGTAAACTAAAGGGAATCTAAGATGATGTCGTAATATGCATACATCAATACAAGTTTAATAATATTCCAAAGCTAAAAGTAACACTTAAGAAAGATTACACTTCTGTAAAAAAACGTTTCTTTTCGTCCTCATTCTTTGCAACGCTCAATGCAATCGATGAATTATTGTATGAAGACCAAATCTCTTAACGGCAAATCGATAGACACAATGTGCCTAAACTTCGCAATAGGTCATATTTCTTTATCTGTGACCGTGTAGTGAACTCTGCATTTGGTCAAGCTGACAAGCTTAACTTTATAACCTTGTGTCAGGAAATATTTTGCATAGTACAATTTCAGTTAACTCTTTCAAGTTGTGACAAAAAACTTCCATGTTGTTTGTATGTCACACAAGGAAGGCAGAACTGATCTGCAGAACATAATACACAACCCAGTCAAGTATTGATATAGTTAAAAGTTAATTGATCAGACTGAGGCTCTTTCATTCTTTGAAAATACTGTACAATTTATAAATATTGAATGAAAATCACATAAATCAATGTTCACAAAATGTCAAAAGCAGAAATATACCAATGAAATAAATCCTATACAAAATTTACAACATCATAGATTCGCATGAACAGCCCATAAACCAGAAAAGTCATACATAATAATTTGCAATAATAAGCAAAGACCTTTTCTATAGTCCAGCTATTTTATGAGTACACTCTAATGCATTTTAATGGTAAACCCATTTAAATGCTTACACTGTAGACTGAAACCTTTTTCATTTAAAAAACGAAATCTAAAATATAGGAAAACAGGCAATTGCGTGCGCAAACACAAATTAACTTGAGGTATGGTAAGTATAACAGTGCAATTATGCGCACTCATTATACATGTCATGACTGATTGTCATGTAAAAATAACAGAAACAAACAAGTGAGATTCAATGATTACATATCATATTGAACAAACCACATAGGTACTATCACTCGTGGTCCCATTATACAACAACAACAACAAAACACACACACACACAAAAAAAAGAGGAAATGATTATGACTGATTGATCGCTAACAAAATATACTGAGATGCAAGATAAAACCAGTAACTGACAAGTCATAAAGAATTCACATTCAAATTTGAAAATAAAGTTTGGTCACTTCATTAAACACAAGGTATACTGTATACTGGTCTTATGTGGGTTTATCCATTGCTTTACAATGGTTAGCACTATATTACATCCTCTCCTCCTGCAAGGGAATATAACCTCATAAACTCAATTTCATAAGGAATAACACTGTTAACACTGTTGCCAACACATACAAAACGTTATACGCTGCCAACATAAAACTGAAATGATGAATAGAACTGCAGCAAGCAAAGTAAATGTTACAATCAGTAATGTGCAGATTATGTACCGTCGAACCAACGAATGTGCTTATGAAACAAAACCTAACTGTTATATCATTATACAGAAAAGTTTACAATAAGCATAAATATAGCGCAGTAATGTTAAACAACAATTGGACAGCTCTTATACGGAGTAAGGACTGCGTTCTAATACAGCCTTCTCCAGGGGTGGCCAACCTTTTTTAGCTCACGGGCCACAGCTGACATTGGGATAACTTGGCGGGCCACAGGCAGTCCTCCCCCCCCCCCCCTCCCAATAACACACATAATACACACACCTGCGATTCTGCAATTATTGGGGGAAAGGAGCAAAATCACAGAAAAAAGAAAGAAATCAGCCTTCCTTTTTAGTCTGATTTGTGGGGCGCATTTGATGGACAAGTCAAGCGATGTCGTCTTAATATAATGAGAGGGAATTAGAGGAGCTTGGTATCGATGGTCTAACCACGTAACCACGAGTGAATTGTAATTTGAATGATGAAAACAAAATGGAAAGAGGAGAAAATTGTGTGCAAATATTTTACCAAGTTCTATCACTGCAACGCTGGCCGCATGTCTTTCAGGAACTACGTATTTTTCAATAAAAATCATTGTTTTCAGTGCTCCGCGGGTCGCAATAGACATGCTAGAAGAGCTCGTGGGCCGCAGGTTGGTCACCCCTGGCCTACTCCTTATTCAAACCATGCAAACGTTGCCTAAATGTCGTAGGAGCAAACACTGCATGTAATTACTCATTAAAAAATCAGATGAGTATCATTATCAGATCATATCAATATCATTTAATAGTATTGCATGGTATCGTATATACATTAAGTAGCATTTAAAAATCAAATAAGTAGCATCATGAGATCATATCAATGTAATGAACAGAAAAAAAAATGTATTGCATGGTATCGTATATACATGAAGTAGCGTTTAGAAATAAGAAAAGTAATCATTTCCGTATGATTAATAGTATCGCATATTTATGAAGTAACATTCAGTGTTTTGTAACCTCATAAATGTGTCCTGGGCAGTGATAATCAGCACACAGCAATATTCTTGAAAATAAGGCAACTATATTTTGCACGTGTTCAAAACTGCAAACAGACATAACACTTATAGTCTTCTCTTTGTTTTAAATAAGCACATGCTACATTGTCCAAACTTAAAATACTCAACACTATTTAAGTTAGACGTATGGTGTGCTCTGTTATGTCAGTATCATATAGAGTTCATCGATAAAAATATGAACTTTCCTGCATCGAACTTTACATTTGTTGTGCAAATACGCGACAGAATAAAATGATAAAAGTACACGTTCTTTTAAGGTTTCAGTTATAACTGAAAAGAATTATCAGAATAAAAATTGATACAATGATGGACGGTTAAATTCCTCTCTTCTTTTATCTCATTATGCGTTAATGCTCGGACACAGTCATTTTTTGTTAGTATACATGTAAAAATTCGTTGCAATAATGACAAAGTAATTTCTTATATACATGCAGCAAATTTCTTTGGCTAATTATGCATAGCTTTATAAATAATATTGCACTTGTTTAACATGCACTGTAATCTACGCATGATGAAAGACTCATACTGTTGCACATGTCCGAAAAACCCTAATATTTCATACATCAGAAACATTTCATGCCATTTCCTGGGTCGAAACAGCCTAACCTTGTAAAAATCGTCAAGCTATATCAAAATCCTTGCGACATGGCATGTAGAGGTTTTGAAGCAATCAAGGCGATGGGGCTTTCCGGTCTGTCTTCGTTTTTCTCTTTTTTGGAACTCCCTCTAGACTTCCATCTGAACTCTGTCTTCTCTTAGTTTGTTGGCTTTGCCCTGTATCTTCTTCAATTCCGTCGGTAGATCCAGGCCGGGAGTCATTCGGAGCTGGAGATTGGGCAAAAGCATCCTCACTTTCCACTGTTTTGGGAAGGGGAATAATAGTTTGGTAAAAATTCATTAATCTTATGAATGCAATGTGCAGATTAAAATGAAAAGGGACATGAAGAGGAACCTGGATGTTGCAGACTGATCTCGGTCGTACCAGCACTAGGAAAAGATTAATTTTCTCTCTAAATTCAGAGAATTATTCTAAGTAGAGATAATAAAAAAAAAAACTTTCAAAGCATATTCTAAGGTGTTGCAACAGTTTGGCAATTCTTCAATACAGGAAGGAAAGCGTTTCAGGTTTAGGGATTTTTTTTTTTATCACAATTGCGTCACATCTTTTGCATAGTGTTGCTGATGTTATTTATGTTTTTGATGTACACCTTAGCCCGTATCCATCTACGATGCCTCAGAAAAGGCCAAACTTATCGTACGGCGTCCGGGTGCAAATGTAAACTTCGTATAATGCTTAGGTCACATTTGACTGCGGACGCCGTACAATAAATTCATCTACGATTTTTTGTACAGTTTTTAAACTTTCTATTCATTTATTACAATTATTATTATTATTATTATTATTATTATTATTATTTTATATATATATATATATATATATATATATACATATATATATATATTTATTTTTTATTTTATTTTATTTATTTATTTTTTTTTTTTTTTGGGGGGGGGGGCTTCGCAGATGTCTACGGTCTGTTAAAGACCTATGTGTTCACATTATCTCTGGGCATCGTACGATTTCATGTAAGGACCCTAGGGGGTAGGCCGTAAAGAGGATGTGTGGAGATCGTACGAATATCGTAAAATATCGGTGCTATTACTTTGCGGTTTCCTCAGCCTCTAGACATAAATCGTACAGAGATCGTACTATTTTCTTGCGAATGAGCGAAGCGAGCGAGCCAATAACAACCACTTTTCTGGTTTTCAATCGCATTTTCAAACGAAAAATTCTAAAATATGATGAGCGAGCGAGGCGAGCGAGCCCAAAAATAAGTCCTTTTCTGGTTTTAAATCGCATTTTCAAATAGAAATTCTAAAATATGACAGTTGTTAATGACAGATATGTTGAAAAGTTTATTAACTGATTAATTCAAATATCATTTCTTCCTTAAAAAGTGTGGGGGATATTTGTACACGCCATCCCCCCCCCCCCTCAAAAAAAGTAGGGGGAAATATCCCCCATTCCCCTGGGATTAACGCCAAGGAATACAGATAATTAGGTTTTATCGTTAGACCCATGAAAAGCTAAAAGTAAAACAAACAAACAAACAAACAAACAAAAACCCCGAAGTTCCTCAAGCCTCATGTAGCTTTACTATACACAGCAGTGCTATCGCGAAGCGACACACACGGCGTCGCGGTCGGTTATAGCCTACACATTTGCTATGAGGAGGAGCTGCACAAGTCTTATTCCCAAGCCGCAACTCATGAATAATCATATCATGTAGCCCCAAAGGTTCAGGAAAAAAAAGAATTCGCCCCCGGGCACAACATTATCAACATTCATGCATCCAGCAAAACATGAATAGAAAACCTAATTTACCTCTGTGTCAATGTACGAAGCAATACATTTCGTTGGCGAAGTTTCGCCAGTATAATTATTAATGTCGTCTTTTTACCGGGCTCACTCATCCATGTATGGAATATCATTTCAGAAAGTCGTTGACACCTCTTAAAACAGATTTTTAAAATACAATTTTCAACTTGAAAGATTTTAATAAACTGGTTATTATTTCCTTGATCGTTTGTTGAGTCAGCCATGAAATATATGAATCACACAATATGTCTGAAAGCAATCATAAAACATATAACATGCCCCATGTGTGAACGATATCCAAAAAAAAATTGTCCAAGCATCCTTGATTTAAAGTTACAAGATAAACGTTGCGAACTCTAAAAAGGTGCCCATTTTGTCTAGTGACTGTGCTCACTGTAGCATGCCATGAAGACTTTCCACAATTCTTACACACACGGTAACTGGGCGGAAGTTTAGCTACACACATGTATGATTAGATTGTTATCAACTCCTCGATACAAAAAATAATTGCCGTTTGTTTTTAACAGAGCGACTTATTGTTTATTTCATTTTTTTTGGGGGGGGGGCAGTGCTCTTTTTCTTTCTTGCATAAGGCTTTTGCCCCACCTGTGATATAACAACTGTGATACTACCAACTTTAGTGCCACAAATCAATTCTACTACTTGAAGACTGTACTCCATCATGCGTGATGGTGGCACTTGACACTACAGGTCCAAAAAATCAGTCATAAGTATTGATTATCATGTCCTCAATTAAGCGGGTCGTTGTAAATTGTATCATCATTATCCAATTTCAAAGTTTGTCGTAGGCCATATATTTCATATTTTTTGCATCATGTTATACGAACATTTTATTTACAATTGTGAATAAAATCAACAGATAAATCATTGATCGGAATGCTTTAATAGGCGATCATACCTGACGAATAACTAATGAATTCAATCGTCTCTTCTTTACAGTACTCCTCATGATGATTTCTCGATGCAACCTGCCGTATGTGAAGTATGACCACGATATTACGTCCTTCCGCTTCAGAGTGGTCTACTCTGAAGTGAATCTTTTTAAAAACCTTTAGAAGAAGTTGCCTTTTGGAAACAACCTGTATGATACAAAAATCAAAGGAAAAGTAATTCAAAAATTCACCCAGTTTCACCACTTCTTGCATTATTCTTTCTGATGGGCTTCCAAATAGATTTATTTCAAGCGTTCAAAACAGCATAGAGTGAAATACCATGTCTACTCGACTTACCAATTTTTGATTTAGAAATGTTCATTCCTGGCCCTAAGTGGTCTAGCTCAATGGCTTGAAAGGTTAATTTGCACATTCCACTTGCATAAATCTAAACAGCTGCAGCGGAAAACAGCTTACACAGAATGTTTAAACGGATCTACCTGCCAACTGTGCATGTACGTTATGTTGTTCATCTAGTGTAAATGCAACCTGTCATGAAACGTACCAAGGTACACCACGGCAGATACTTTCATTAAGGGTTTTTTATTTCATTATGTAAAAGCCATTTTGAAATATACAGTCACGTTTTGGTAATAAATATCATGTGAATGTCAACTGCGCCATCTATGAAAATTTGAAAACTTATGTCCTATATTGAAAATATAGTCAGCCATATGGTAGCCGGATTTGAATGACATAATAAACTACAAAACATACATATCCATGGCTAAAAATGATTTGAGTATAAACATAATAAAAATACGTAGATCTCTCGTGGCAATAAATACATGTGAGATCCATTGAGAGAATAATAGCGTAGCATGAATCAAAGTTCCCCAAAGCTGTCCTACCATTTTGTAAATTTTGCACAGGTTGAAAAAAGGTCTCCGCCGAGAATCAAATCCGGGCCTTTGGCTATGAACACCAATACCTTAACCACTAGACCACGGAGACGGGCCAGTGGTTTCGGCGACTCCAAATTTTTATGAGCCACTATATATAATATTATACTATTTTTCCATGACAGCCACGCTTATTCTTCAGCCATAAGATAGTAAATCTGAGCATGAGAGCTTTAGATTGAAACAAAAATGAAGACATGTGGCACGTTTTGATCAAACTAATGACATTTTCCCTAAACTGTTCAAAAATATGAGTTCTGGATTGACTTTGTTCATGCAAATACCAATTTTGACCTAAAATTGCAATATCAGTGTTTAACAAAACCATTGCCCTCGCAAAGTCACTTTTCAATCATAAAACATGAAAGTGGAGTGTATTAGCTTCGATTTGGTACAAAATATGAAATCATATGCCAATATTTGACAAAGATGCTACCTTTTTCAAAAAAAAAATGCACAAAAACTGGATTTCACCATTTAGTTTGTACACGTGGCGCCGCTTCCACCACCACCCCTGACCTTCTAAATTCAAAATGTTGTAACTCTAGTTATACGTTACCTACACATATGAAACTTTGCAGGCTATTAGCATATTTATACAGCCTTAATGTGATACCAAACTTGTTATGGTAGCCTCTATGGTTCTGATAGAAATAAAAACATACTTGTTTGAACGCACAAAATGTAACAAAACCACCCTTTAGGGGGTGAGTTTATGACACATGACACACACACACATATATATATATATATATATATATATATATATATACAAGTAAATGAATATCAGTATTTCCAATATCAATATTTATTGGATTACATTACTTAAAAACAGTGCTTAAATTCAACACATGCCTGTGGCTTTAGACATGTTAGAGGTGCTAAAATTCACATTGGCTTAATCCTTACGACTGAAAATTAACTGGAAATATGCTTCCATGGGAAAAAAGTGAACAATCCTAAAAAACTTCCAACGTCTTTGAATTATGATTTTTATATCCGTTCAGTTAGAGTAGGTCAACTCTCATTTCAGGTGTAGATAATGCACTTTCAATTTTTCACAGATATCCAAGTTGACTTTATATAATTTTCTGTAATAAAGTTTAAAAAAAAACACGAACGGAGTATGCCCCATAAAATACCCTACTGGGAAACATCACACATGTCAATCTATATCGGACATAATGTACGATCTCGTTTCATTTTTAGCAGTTGTATCCAATCAAAGGGACCTCCCCCCCCCCCCCCCTTTCTCCCATTCCATAAATGCTTCAGGGTCTCTGTATATCACTTAGTACCAATTTTTATATAGGCAAAAGGTAAAGTTGCCGTACGGAAAGTTTGCAAGACTTTTTTGTGGAGTTCGCATTTGGAGAATAGGAGCGTAACCTTTTGTTATATTATAGAGATTTGTAGCCCGGAGTTTGTTATGTTTGGTGTTTTATATATTATAGTCAACCAGCAGGACTACTGCATTGATTTATTTTATTTTTTTTTACATAGGCATAACACTCCACTTTAATGAAAAAGTCGTTGTAACAACACAGATTATACAGTGTGTCCCAGAATAAACGAAACCGAGATTGACAGATGTTTAATTATATCTCAGTCACAGTTATGATCAATACGTGGCACATATTTGCAAAGCTTAAGCCCTCTTCTTTCATGCGATGTCACTCGTATGATATATATTGCATGCATGAGTGAATAAAGATAGTGTGAAGTTGGGTAAGCAAACATTCGTCTGGCCAACGATGTTTGAATTTCAAAGAGATGATCACATTTCTAGAAAGTTCATTTCTACCCTGTTGTTTGACACCTCAATCGGGAAAAATGAACGAGGGATGATAGAGATAACTTTAATTAAAATATTGATTTCATTTCCTTAATTTTTTAAATCATTTGTTTAACTTCTCACCAACTGTTCGCATGAATGGATGCGTGGATATAGAGACTCCTCCTATACCACCCTCCTCATCCAAACTAGCCCATCACCACCCCACCCCACCCCATCCCCAATCCCTTCCAGAACCCGAACTCTACATTCCCCCAAGCTCGCTCTCCCTCCCTCATGTGTGTGTGTGTGTGTGTGTGATAGGGTGTGTTGTGTTATGGTCGTTTGTTCATCTGATGGATACATTTAGTGAACCAACACTGCATAACCGATAAATTGCATGCTAAAACTCATCCCTCCCACCCTCCTCCTCCTCATCCCCACGCCATCCTTAACCCACTCGGAACCCAAAGCCATTAAACTCTTCAACCCCTCACACTTCCTCTCGCTCCCTTTGTATGCATGTTTGTGTGTGGATGTTATGGTTGTTCGTTCCTTTAATAAATTTATTTAGTCAAACACCACCGCAGAGCTGTCAACGCTTAAAGACTTAATTTCTTTCCATAAAAGCTATTCATCAATTGAACCCGACATGACACTGGTAGACAGACAGCAACATCAGCAACTTGCTGAAGGTTCTCCAGCTCAAAACATCCTTATTTTGCTGCTAGATACAAGTCTTGTTGATCAATATGTTGTTAATTGCAAGGTGAATTATGTTAATGAAAACATGCTTAATTATTAATCAGCAGTTATTTTTGCGAGGTTTTGTACTCACCACTCCGTTTTCTTGATGATCAACCATGCATGAAGTTTTTTTGTCTTCTTTCTTCACTGCTAGGCCAGGCAGCGAATGCAAACAGATTCATGTAATGGATCATGGAAATGCAAGTATAACTTTGACACTAACAGAACTTAGTCATCCCCGACTCATTTTCATCCATTGAGGAGTGATATTAAAGAGCAGAAAATGAACTATTCAGAAGCATTATTTTCATATCACAGTAACAGAAATATTTTCATATATACATGTATCTCTTTGAATTTGAGGTATGGTTGTGCAAAGGACTGTTTGGTAGCCCCTCTTCATATTGTGCCAATTCACTCATGCCTGAAGTATGTATCATATGAGTGGTATCTAATGAAAGAAGAGGGTCTAAGCTTTGTTAATATGTATTAGTTATCAATCATAGTTGTAAAATATGAATAAACATCGATACATCTCGGTTTTGTTTTTTTTTCTGGAACACGCTGTATATAAGATTATACGTTTTTTTTTTCCTTTTGTTTTGTTCCTCCTGTTTTTCAATGTACGAACCGTTCTCCTAGGCTCTGCTTTCACCTTCGGGTCTGTATCTATTGTAATCTCTATGTCTCCAGCGTCACGGCTCAAAAAGAACTCGGTCTGTGTCTCTTTCCTCTCGTAGTGTCTGTTGCCTTGATCACGGTACAGTGACTGTAATATGATAGTCAAGTAAATATCAGTTAGGCATGAACGCTGAAAACCGACTACGGGTGAATACATGTAAATATTTCGAAAACATCTTGTATTCCAGGTAAGGCTATGGTCACAGAGCCAAAAATCAGCCTGTTTGGTGGCCGGGTGGCAAGTTTTTAGCCAATTTCGCTGATATTCTTTTCCTGATATCCAAAGTATGCGGGCTTTAATGATAAAACTTATCTAAGAGTAATTTTCCAAATCAATCAATCATTCATTATTTAAATCCCCATTCAAGCAAAGCATGTTATGTCAGAACATGCGCACAAGGATATTCATCTATATCATGTATATGAAAATTCCTAAGCTTCCAGAATACTCTTGGCTCCGCTGATACCAACCAGAACAAATACGAATTCTCGACAAGCTCAAATTTTGCACCTTTTCATGAAAGTTACTTTTGCTCAATGAAACGTTTTTTTTTTAGAGAGAGAGAGAGAGAGAGTTTTGGATGGGAATGGATAGAAGAGATCCCGGCCTAGGTATGAAATATTTAGAAATGCTGAGATAGTGAGAATTTCGGGGGTGCACTGTACAGCGCTGTGATAGAGCTTGATAGACTTAAGCGTGTTATAGGGTTCAATCGTTTTTATGAAGGCATGATGGCTCAATGGAAGAGCAGTGGCCTCAAACTGGGAGTGCTCGGTTTGGAACATAGTTGGTGCCTTCAAAAACATTCTCGGTTCCAACGTAGACTAGGCATGCATTTGTTTTTGCTAAACAATATAACAAAGAAGGACTATTTTCTCCTTTAAAAAAAGAGACAAGAAAAAATTAATGAAATAACGCCTTCACCGACCTCAGGATCGTATTTAGTATTGTGGCAGAAAAGAAGCTTTATATGACGCCGATTTTCTGAAATCCTCCCCTCAAAAGGTAAAATTGCAAGCATTTTAGATTCAACCTCCAAAGCCGGGAAGTTTTGGCAAAAATGTTCGATGTCGATGCCGAGTGTGTCTTTGTTGATCTGAAATGCCGGTGACGAGTCCTGCAGCTCTAGAGGCAATCGTTCATAAACCTCTCCAACTGTTTAGAAAGAGAGAGAGAGAGAAAAGAGAGATAAAGAGTGTGATAAAACAGAAAATTTCTTCTTTTTATTTTATAAATACAAATAATATTTACAGAGTCATAAATCGGTCACTGGCTGTGAAGTTAAAACTCACTTCACGCATGACGAAACACTTGAATCAACGTCTGCATGAGTAATTCCCTTTGTCCCGTTACGTGTTTATGTATCTTTTACCATCGTGTTTTTCTCCATGTTTTTTTTTTTTACCCTCCAGGCCATTTTTAAAGAATTATTCAGTATGACAGAATATCAAGTATTTCAACACAATGATTATACTTTTAACATAGTGAATATTAGAAGAAAGTGGTTGTACTTTGAACATAGACATGCTAGAATGTACGCAATGAAACAACCTAAGAAATGAATTCGATTTTAGAATTTCAATTAAAATTTTATTTGATATTTCATCGATTTGATCTTACATTATTTTAAGAAGCACCGGAAGATGGCGCTGTTTAGATTCTTGCTGTTTGATATAACATTTTTGTATTCGAAACAAAAAATATAACTTTGAGGTATAGTTTGGGGCGGTGGCATGGTATTTCGATGGAGGGGGGGGGACCCAATAAAACTTTATTTACGTTTTAAATGAAAAAAAATAGTGGTGCGTTATAGTTGCATCTCACAGTCCTCTTTTTCCCCATGTTTTCCTTTTCTCCTTTCTGCCCCTTTTTACCCCAGTGTTAAATAATGGTTATTTGAATAGTCTTGCTCACCTAAAACTTGAGACCCACCTTGTCTACAAATGTGTCTACATTATATGAATTAATCATTATAAACCTAGTTTATAATTCTGTCAGTCCTTACCTTGGCTACACTTATAAAGAACAGCTTTAATCGGTGTTTTCGTACTAAAAAGAGCACAGTGCGGAAGAGTAATTCTGATTGGTTTATCGAAATGAAGCCCCTCTGGCAAACACTTGAAGCCACATGATGCTATTATTTCTTCCGCTTCAACGTCCAGGTCAGGTGTATTGAACAATGCTTTGACTGTAATTTTGACGGGCTTCTTGAGGGCGCCTGGAGGGATCGCCATTTTAATACCCCATTCTTTCACTTCGATGACGTCTCCTCCGCTATCAACAATCTTTGAGCTGGCGTCCGTCATCAGAGCTAAGTTTCTGTCTTTAATCAATCAATCAATCAATCAATCAATCAATCAATTAATCAATCAATCAATCAATCAATCATCTATCAAGGCTTACTGAAAAACACTTTTTTCCAGTAAAAACTGAGTTAAACATGTTTTACATAAACTAAATTACAATGAAAATACGAACTGCAGCTGTGAATTAAATACACCAAATAATAGATTGCATGAAACACCAGATAAATAAAAGTTAGGTAATATTAATGAATTTCAAGAGCTGGAGTCCGAAGTGGCAACAAATTAATTCAAGCAGCTGCCCCTTTCTAAGGATACACAAAAGATTATACAGGTGCACTGTTGCCTTTGATCCCAATGTTGGATGTCGCCAACTATTGGGAAAACTGAGTGATTTTTGTAGCAAATGAGATATCGGGAATATTGGGTAAACAAAGTGAAAATTGAGCAAATGATAAAATATCAACGCATAAGCCTAGCTTGTTCAGAAATTCGGCTAGGTTGTATGATAGCAGCTTGAAGTTGTGAAAACAAATGTTTAAATTTGAAATTCCTACAATCCACATTTTGACTCTCTTCCGATTACTTGCGACAAAAGAAAAATAAAAGATGCATTTGTTGAAGTATAGTTATTTATGATGTTATATGTCAGATTTGCGGGCAGGGGCCTGCAGTCGAGTAATTTTGATTAATATTTCAGAAAAAAATTCACCATTTCTTTTCGCTTGTCCCCTATAAAGGTAAGCACTGTGTACTGCTCGTGTTATGTCTACACATCTTCAAGGAAGATCCAGTTAAGCACATGCCTGACATATTTTTTCCTGGCGGCATCGAACATATAGTTCAAAGGGAATGAATTAGATGTGACTCCAGCTCTTGAAACGCATTGGTAATAAATGACAGATAATATGTTAAATCGTGTCTAAGAAGTATTATTAATTCATCATGAAATGATTAGATAAAAGATAAAAGCATCACAGAAATGGCGGGATGATTATCATAAGTTATCATAAGTTTTGATCTGCATAATACATGTGAGGTTAGAAAGGGCACTATTTTGGAATCGCTTAGTCCAGGAAGTAAATTTCTTAATATTTTTTTAATATTCTTTATTAATATTCTTTTCTATTCCGTAAAATCCACTTGATTACTAATAAAAGAGCGAAATCTTTAGTCAACTTTGTTCTACGGGACAAAAGAGATGGTAATTCCATTCTTGCTAATGCATGAACTGTTAATTGACCTAAGAATGACTCTACATGCTATATTTTGTATTTGAAGAGCTTGATTCCAAAAGGAGCTAAATCCATTTTGACCAAAATTGATTTTTAAAGTTAAATAATGACATGGGAATCAAATGCATTGTATCGTATTTAAACAATATATTTTTTGAAGGTTGAAAAGTTGTTACAAATTTAGGTTTCATTCCAAAAGGAGCTAAATCCACTATGATCATTTAGCCACAATACATAAAGCTATGCATTCAGATTTTTAAGCACATATTTCGGCTACCAGTCTACATCATCAGTGCAAAATTTTGACATGAGTAAGCGAGTCTATTTTTTATGAATAATTTTGGATTTATTTTGGATTTAGCTCCTTTTGGAATGAAACATCGAAAAAAATCCTGTATTGAGGAAATATGGGATATTCAGTAAAAAAAAAAAAAAAAAAAATCCTCAAGAAATAAACATCAGAAAAGTAAAATGTTCTCTGCCAGCAATATTAATGAGTTTCATGTTGAATACTAATAGCTAAACGTGTTTAAATGTGCAGAAATTGACATTTGACTACGGTTTCATTCCAAAAAGGAGCTAAATCCATGAAAATTTTAATTAAAAAAAAATCATTATATTTAAAAAAGACCAGGTAGATTTTTTTTAATCTTATATTTCTTGTCAAGTCTGACCCCTCTAAAAGCTATAACAATATAAAGATACATGGGTAAAGGGAAAGTGGAGAAATAGAAAAGCATAATTTACTCAGAAGTAGCTAGTGTGGATTTAGCTCCTTTTGGAATGAAACTCTTCATTTATGTACGTTACATTATCTCGTAATAGTTTCGAACGGTTATCTCTTTTTCTATCTAATGATAATTACCTGTAGCATTTTTTAAGCTTTGTGAACTAATCCCAATGGAAGAGGGAACATCTGGGTCGTAGTCATCAAGTTCATACATTGGTTTGATGCCCGTGGAAGGCCCTCCTCTCCTTGATTCAGCTAATACAGCAGAAGAATTGGGCTGTGTAGTAAATATTGAGCGGTCTGTAGTACCGACCTTGCAACTCTGACGATGTTGGATGTTTTGTTGATGCTCGATTTCTTTCGATGCTACGTATGACTGATAGTATATTTCGAATTCCTCGAGAAGATGTTTCGTCTTATCATCCGATTCATAATTTCCCTGGCCTGACTGGGTGATACTTCCCGTCTTCTGATATGGGAGGAGCAGATACTGCGGAGATTGTTTGAGGCACCCTGGAGTTGCAACGTTTTGTTCTGGCGATGCGATAGTGACTGGATATGATAACCGTGAAGATACAGGGCAGCCAATGTTTCCACGTTGGTGTAGATAACCCAGTCGCTCTAACTCTCCTGACCATCTATCCAAGTGGAAATTGTTTGCAAAAAAATGGTTCTGAAAAAAAAAATATATATACACACACATATATATATATATATAATATATATATATATATATATATATATATATATATATATATATATATATATTTTATATATATATATATATATATATATATATATATATATATATATATATATATATATATTTGGATAGAGTGTGTGGTTGATTGATACTCCCACTACTCCTATTCCTATTTCTACAACCATTACTTTCACTCCTACTATCACACTACCCATGAGCGTCAATTCAGGAGGGTCACGGGGGTCAGGTCCCCCCCCCCCCCCCCACACACACACTTTTAAAGGGTGGGGGACACAATAGGGTATATATCCCCAAATGTCTTTTAATTCGTATAATTGGCTTTATGGGGGACAACTTCAAATACGGCATACACATGATACAGAATCTGATGCGCTCTGAATTAGATTGGCGAAAACTGACATAGAAGTGATCATGGTGATGGAACATCAACTGTTTTCAGGCGGAAGTCAGTGAGGCTGATTTTATTAGATGGTATGAAAAAGGTAACCTAAGATGCCCCGCGTCCCGTACGACACTCTCGGGGACGCCGTTTTTCCCATATTTTAAATGGTTAAATTATACGTAAAAATAAAAGAGTTTGCATTGCAAAATAGATAAAGGATAAACTAATATACATGAAGAATGCGGAAGCAGAAATGGATCAGAACAGAGAGTCCTAACTGGCTTTAAAATAGCTCTGCTAACTCACTTTGACACGCCACCCCCACCCAGGCACGGATCCGGGGGGGGGGGGGGAGGGGGCAAAGAAGAAAAAAAGTTTGAAGAAGGAGGCTGGGGGCCAAAAGGGTCTTGCCTATACCCCTCCCCCCCCCCCCCCGCGCCAAAAAAAAAAAAAAAAAAGAGTGGAAGAAGGGAAACAGAAAGAGGAGAGAAAGGTGGAAGAGGAAGAAAAAATATTAGGGGGAAGCAAGTAGGCGGGGGGGGGGGGGCCTTGCCTCCAAAGCTGTTGCCACCTTCCCCCCGAAAAATAAATCAACATCTCCTTGAATACGATTGGGGCCACCCCGACCTATTATCTCAAGTGCGGATCCAGGGGGAGGGGGGAATCGGCAGCGGCCCCACTTTTAAAGCAATATTTTATGGTAAAATACAGTCATGTGAAAATGCCGAGGACTCTTTTTTCGGATAAATAGGCGCCTGGAAAAGCCGACCCCCCCCCCCCCCCCCCTTTCGAAAAGTTCTGGATCCGGCTCTGTACCTGCAAGAATAAAACCCAGTTTATGTACCATTTAGCATTCAACAGTCTACAGAAGTGTATTAGCATCGCTGTATTAAACACGAATGTACGCGCCCCGACCTGCAATAATAACGTCCAGTTTATGTGCCAAAGCGTAATTTGGCCTAAAGGAGAAATTTATTTGGTAGCTCGCTACGCTCGCTCGCAACTTTGGAATCAATATCGATCGCCTCGTATTGTGCAAGCTCCTGATCTTTTACAATAAATCAAAGTTTATGTACCAATAATCACTATAAGGAGATTTTTTTTCTTTTCGCTACGCTAGCTCGCCAAAATGGAATAAACATCACATGAAACACGATATTGTCTGCCCCAACCGGGAGCATCAAAACCCATGCAGTTTATGCTACAATTATGAAAAGACAAGTGTACACTGAAAAAAAAACTCCGTGTAAAATTAGCCTATAACAGAAACGGGGTTAAATTTACCAGACCTCCGTGTTCCCGGGGAAGCAACACCAATGGTGTTAAATTTACCCCGTTTCTTGGTGATTTGAAATTCACAAGTCAGCCATGTAAAGTTTGTCAGGAATTCCCGGTAAAATAATTACCCCGTTTCCTGGTGATGTCATGCATGAAAGCGGAATTTTCTGCACACTAAAATTTAGTATTAGGGGTAACTTAAATGAGAATTGGCATATTTACATTTCATTTTCATTTCGCAGGGTAGGGGTAGGGTAAGTTAGGTGAAGTGCACTCGGTAAATTAAAAAAAAAACATTTCTCTATTTCTTGTGTTTGTTTTTTTGCTCACCCCCCAGTGACACCGGGGTTTCTCCCTACACTTCTTCGAATGGTGAAGGGGGTTCTTATAGTGCAGAGGTGGGTGATGTTCGTTATTCCGTAACACGCAAATTGCGCATACCTTAATGTTCGTTAGTCCGAAAATGAAAAAGGGTTCGTTAACCCGAACATTTGTGGCGTTACTCCGAAGGCTTGTTAGTCCAACTCCAAAGATTCATTACTCCGAAAATGAAATAAGGTTAGCTTTTCTGAAGGTTCGTTAATCTGAAAATGAAATAAGATTTGTTATTCCGAAGGTTCGATAGTCCGAAAATAACTAACGAACTAACAAACCTTATTTAATTTTCGGACTAACGAACCTATTTCGTTATCGGATTGATGTTAAATAAGAGAAGAAAAAAATGCTATATGTTAATTTACGATATTTCTGTTTAAAAGAAAGAAAAAAATACATATTTTATGTCTTGTGTTATATTGGAAATAAAACCTGAACTGGAAACTTGAAACTTGGATCGAACCTTCGGAACAACAAACCTTATTTCAATGACCCATTAGGCTGTACATGTTAGCGATTTTGAAAGTGGATCTTTGAAATTTTGGAGGAAATGATGGGGATTTGAATCCCCTCGATTCCCAAATTTACTTGGGGTACCCACTTCGGTACCTCTTTTCTAAAGATGAGGGCCCCTCTCGAATGACAGTTGAGTTAATGGTATTAGGAATTCAGCTAGGAATTGTACGCCCCTCTTCCCTCTAAACCCGTTAAAAGGTTTATTTGCAGTTTGAAAGTACACAGTGCTTCCTTAAAAATCTATTGGCGTCAACCGGGTTGGGGACAGGGGGACATATATTCCCCATTGTTTTTTTCAAGGTGGGCCACAAAATATCGTATGTCCCACAAATTTTGAGGAAAATACGCCTATTAGCTGAAAAGGATGAAAGGGGTATGTCTCCCTACATTGAGGCAGGCCCGAGGGCATAGTGCTCCCACTTTTCTAATTAGCATCCAAAATGTTTCTTTTACCAATGAAAAATGTTCCTTTTCAAACTTCTTCATAGCCTCCTTCTCTTTTTACAGGTCCATTTACTTTCTCAATAAGTGTTCTTCAGCTTTTAGTCATTGCCCTTTTCGTTCAGACAAGTTGCCCTTCTTAAATTCGACTGCCCCCCCCCCCTTTTTTTTTACACCAGAATAGTGACCTTTTTCACATCCTGCGCTCTTTTCCCTTCTGAGCAGTGCGCGCCCTTTTCACTTTTTATAACTGTCCATATTGAAATGTGAAAAGTAAATGTTCCCCTTTCTCTTTATTGTTGTTATTTATAGTGTAATTCTTTTTCTGCTCCTTTCTGACCTGTGATAAGCTGTCCTATTCCACTTGGGAAAGTGTCCCATTTGAAATCCAATGCATGCCCCAATTTGCTTCTGATAAATGCCCCCTTTTTCCTTCTAAATTTAGCTTGCCCAATTTCCTTTTTGGTTCAGTGCCTTAAGTGCTTCTTTTGTTTTCCGATATGTCTCCCTTTTACAGATAATTTGAGACATCTTTACTATCACCAAATCACTCTTATGAATGCAAATTTGTTGTGTTTAAAAATTAGCCTATAGCATTTTGCTCGCCCGCAAATAAGTAATGCAAGCAGTCTTTACAACGACAAACTAGTCATGTAAAAATATGAATAATTCTTCAAAGTGCGTTGAAGACAATGTACGGTCTTTTCCTTAAATGTCTTCATCCTTTTTGTGCCCCCACCCAAAAAAAAGGTAGAGACACCCGAATTTTTCTTTGCTGCCAGCAAATTTTTAACTGTGCCCCCCACAAAATAATATAGGAAACGGACAAATGACAATACTATACTGACATTGGTGTGACTTATAGATGAATAGTGTGCAATTTTGTTGGAGGTGATTTGAATATGATATCATAAATCACTTTTACAAAATTCAGATTTTGCTCATTTTCCAACCCTTTGTACAAAATTAAATCTCTGTACAGGAGTCAATGCTGAATGCTGTGAGCACTGAAAAGCTATGTGAGCAGGGGTAGTATTGAGAGCGTATAGAGCACCTTGTTTGGTGGATACGTTATAATTATCCAGTATCATCATCATTATCTTCATCATCATGATCATGATCATCATCATCATTTCTACAACAACAGCAACCACAACCACAAAACAATTACCACAACCACCACGACAACAACATCCAACCAACCACAACCACAACCACAACCACCACAACAACCACAACAACAACTACCACAACAACCACAACAACCACAAAAAAAAACACCACAACAACAACTACTACTACTACAACAACTACTACAAGTACTATCAGGCGCGCCAGAGAGGGGGTGGGGAGATGGTAAACACTAGTGGTGGCCCACCTCAAATCTTTATGGGGCTCCACCTCAAATGCTTACTGCCAGAATACAGCCCTACCCCCTAAAAAAAACCACTCACACACACATTTCTTCCCCCTCTACATATTTTTTTTTTAATATTTCAAAAGTGCAAAATTTAGAATTTGTATTAAGAAAATAAAAAATAAAACTTTGCTTTATTTGATTGCTGTTATAAAATTTCCCATCACCTCTCATCATCAGTTCTGAAACAGGATTATTTGTACACAGCTCGTAGCATGGTAGGATGGCGTGAGTGGTTAGAGACCGGGCATGGCAATGGGAGGATTATGAATGGCATACGGGCACGTTTTGGAGATGGGGCCGACGCCCCGAAAAGCAGCTCTGCGGCTTCACAACTTTGTCCGCGCATTCGAAGCGAGCGCGCAAATTTTAGTCCACTCCTAAGACTGTTTCCCTCTATATATCGCGCTTTCGATCTGCTAAGAATACACCATCAACGTTTATAACGGCGACAGTCGCTTTCCTTTAGTGCCCTCTTTTTTTTTCGAGAGGTGGATTTTCGGGGATCGCGCGATTAGTGGAGTACAGCGCTGTGTGGAGCATGCGGCGCAATGAACAAGGTCAGCAGAAGGGGGGGGGGAGAAATGAAAAAGGGGCAGAGTCTGGACAAACAAATATGAGAAAACGCATTACACATTTACAAAGGGAAGCATCTATCCGACCTCCCCAGCTTGCGGTGCCTTTGGTAGACATGGTTCCTTTAATATTAAGAAATACGCTTCTATTAAAATGCAACTCAGGATCACTGCGCCCAGTTTAACAAAAAAAAGTTTATGGAATGTTGTTTGGTGGTATTGAACATTCCCTTATCCCTTTACAGAGGAAAATCCATGCTCCACTGCATCTTATTGAAATGCCCCATCTTGCCCAGTCACACCGCTCTTTTTAAAGTATACAAAAAGCATTTTCAGTAATCTACAAGGGAAGGAGGCGACAGAGCAAAAGTAATGGAATGAGGAGGTCATGTATTCAAGAGCAAAGTAAACCTCATTATACATCATATGAAATTAAAATGAATTCTTACTGTCTGGCGAGGGAGCCGCACTGAGGGGGCAAAATAAGATTTCTGCAACTTTGCAAGCAAGAAAATTCAGATTCACCTGAAAACTTGCATTTCTCAACACCAGAAAGCTATTTGTATATTTTTGTATATCACACTTTGTATTATGGTGTTTGGAATTAAGAGAGGGGCGGGGGCAAAAATACACACCCCCCCCCCCCCCGCATAAAGCAATCATCTGCTCTCTTTTTCCATATATATATATATATATATATATATATATATATATATATATGGGTGTATATATATATATATATATGTGTGACCTGCCGCCTCAAAACCACCAATAAGTCGCCAAAATTCATTTCGCTGTTTTATAGCTCATCTAAAAGTAGAGCTTCTCAGCTTTCCAATGGTACATGACTCATCCAAATTGGACAATAGATAGTTAGGAATCAATAACCTCCGTTAAGAGAACAGAGCCTTTCGGAACAAAAGAGCGCACGGCAGCTCCTCTGCGCTATTTTGTTAGTGAGGGAGCACAGGAGGGTATTGAATACTCCGTGGCAAACTGGTATAAAGGGATTTGAGACAAATTTGGATTAGGACCTATTCTTTATTTTCTCCCCAAATCAGTTCATTACCTTGATGAATTTTTGGCTAGGATGGCAATGAATGAAAGCACTAATAATAATAAAAGCACTCTAACGCTCCATGATGCTGTCAAGTTGTGTCAAGGGAAAATTTTTGAATTGTTAAAAATCATATATCTGGGGCGAATTACGATCCCAAACTTTCAGACATTACAGAATGATAA
>CM057168.1:23869573-23917868 GCA_029962745.1 Echinometra lucunter | reverse complement strand
TTTCTCTTTGTCTGAGATGCATAGGATTATTAATACTATTGCACATTTTGAAAAAGCATAGGCACATATAATGAAATACTCATAATATTGCACAGTCGTGTTCTGTAAACTTATTTCATTCATCAGGTACATTCCATGTCATTAAGTGGTCGGAACAGCGTAATTTTATGATAATCGTCAGGCCATTATTTCTAAATGCATGTACATGGCATGTGCAAGTATTAGATTCATCAAGGCGACGGGGGTTTCCGGTTAGTCTTTGTCTTTCTTTTTTCTTGGAGGTCCCTCTGGCATGTCTGGACTTTCATCATGTAATATCCGGCTTCTCTTTCTAGGTCGGTTCTTCCCTATTGCTGCTTCATCTTCATTCGTGGTGTCGGACTCGGAGTCACTGGAGATGCCTTTCCTTCTACGTTCATGGGAAGAAGAAATAAGACAAACAAGTGAATGAGTAGATTACACGATGCGTAATATATGTCCCCGACGGAAGTGCAGATCTTTGGAATGACCTTTATAAATATGCATAATCCATGAATCTCAATTCTACGTAGAATTGTTGTGTACCTCATGTAGTTCTACCAGATGAAACAAAACAAAACAAAAAAATCAAAATCGGTCGAAAATGAAGAAGTAGTATTTTTGGCGATTGTTTAATAAACTTTGGATAAATTACCATACATATTGAGACAAAAATTGTAAAATTCCGTGTATAAGATTTGTGTATACCTCACGTAGCTCTATCAATAAAGTGAAAATGAAAATAGAACAAATGAAAACAAAATATAATTTACATATTCACAATGTAAAGAAATAGAGAATAGATCTTATTTACTATAAATCATTTCTTTTTAAATTTTGTGTTCGTAGTTATAAATCTTTCAACTTTCGGAATCATGAACCATGTTCTTTTGTTTAAGTTATGAGCATTCTTTTTAGGTGTGTGTGTGTGCATATGTTTTTTTTTTCATGCACATCTAAACAAGGAGCAATTACAGTGGTAGATGGATTGATAATAAATTAAATCAAGGTGCAATGACAGTGCAGTGATAAATGAATTGATAATGTGTTTTTTTTTTTTCTTCTTTTTTCATGCGCATCTAACCAACTTAAGTGCAATGACAGTGGTACATGGATTGATAAATTGTTTTGGGTTTTTGTTTAGTTTTTTTTTTTTTTATGCGCTTCTTAAAAAGGTGCAATGACTGTGGTACACGGATTGATAATGTTTACTTTTCATGTACATTTAAACAAGGTGCAAAGACAGTGGTACATGGATTGATGTTTTCCTTTTTATGCACATCTAAACAAGGCACACTGGCCCCAATTCACAATGGTGGACTAAAGTTATATCAGGGTATAACTAAGCCATGGCTTAGCTAATATCTGGGTATTGATTTGCAATTCACAAACAATGGACTAAGCCATGGCTTAAATTTAACCCCTAGGGCATAGGGGATAAATCATGGATTGAAGATAGCAGACTATCATAACACAGTACTGAGCATGCTCAGTATAGTGTTATGCACGTATGTCTGTACACGCAGTGAAGAAATTAATTCAAGGAGCTGGCCGCTGTACCTAGCTTTCAACGTAGTGAGCGCGCTACAATATTTACGTGCAACGTGATCCGTTGCTACGCGGTTTTCGGGGGCCCACTGGAAGTCAACAGGGGAATTTGCACGTTTTTTTTTAAAAGGACACTTTAATCTGCAGTTTTTGAAAAGAATTCATTGGCAGTAAAGCCCCTGGTTTGATTTCAGTTGTTACTGTGAACATTTATGACTTATACAACGAAATATCTCTCTCGTTGTAACACCCTCTAAAATCGTTCCTTCATAATCGAGGGCAGCGCGTAGAAAATGCAATATGTCATCTCAAAAATTTCAAACTTCAAATTTCACTTTTTTTTTCTATATTTTGGAATTTTTTGTGCCATGCCATGAACTTTTCTTAAAAGTTCGATGCATCGTCAAGCATTTGCAGTGTATTCTGAGTCGTAAGCATTTTTTTTTTTTTTTTTTTTTGGCTAAAGCTGCTGAGGGTGTATAACGGGGCTTGCAAGCCTAGTTTCAACCACCTATATCTGTTTCCTTTATTAGAAATGGACGAAAATATTCACTTCTAATACCTTCATTGGGCAAGAAAGAGTTGTATAGGTAGGAAATAAGCTGGAGAAATTGCCTGGGGCAGATGGGAGAGAGGTGGGGGTCACATCATTTAGATTCAAAAGTTCACAATCATTATCAGTTAACAGGTATTAGATCTCCCCCTCCCCACTCCAGTCGCTAACCCATAAGTTGGCAGATGGTGGGAGACATTGCCCCCCCCTTTTTTCTATTTTTTCCCTGTAAATTAGGAGTATGCTTCTATCAGGTTTTCTTGGGAATTTGACATCCCATGCCCTCCCCCGTTTTTTTTCCCCGATTGTTTTCATGGCCATCGTATGTGCAGATATGGAGGGGGGGGGGTGGGGCGGGAGAGGGAGGGAAGAGTCACTCGTCATAGTTTTTTTTTTTCCAATTGGACACACCCTTCCCCTCCCCCACTGGGGGAGAGGGGGAGGGAGGGTAGTAGGAGAATGGATCTACTCCTCAAGTTCAAGAAAATCTTGCATGAATTCAATGAATGTTATTTTCCATACTCTCCAAACTTCAGGGAACAGACACAATTCAACCCCATTCAACCAAACACTTCTCATATCAGCCACAAAATCAATCACAGATCATACATACCTACTCAATTCACACACATCTCTAACACAGTTTGTCATGCCGATATCACTGGGGCTAAAATATACGGTGTATTTTTTTTTAGTTTCTTAAATATAAATTTATTTTGAGAAAAAAAATAGCTTAAAAGGGACAATTTAATCAGAATTACTGAAAATGCAACAAATGAACACTTGGGATAGGATGGGTTTCACAGAATGTACCACAGCTCTTAGTTGATGCTAAAAATAAGGGTACATGTACCAATTCATGAATAATATTTGAGCAGAAAAACGGTTTGATTGTTTGATTGATTGATTGATTGATTGATTGATTGATTAGTTGGTTTATTCAAATAAAAAAACGCGCAGCTTGAAAGGTGAAATCATTCAGTTTACAAAGTTATTAACAATAAACATCAATAATGAATTTGAAAATTAAACAATGAGATTCACCAAAAACAAACATCCTAAAAAAAAGATATCTAAAATATTACTATCAAACAGAAATGGAAAAATGTAATGCACAAATGTTTGAGAGAAGAGTTCAAAAAGAAAAGAGGATGGAAAGAGAAGACAAGAGAAATGAGGATAAGAAGAAGTACCGATGAGCATAAGCATGGAAGGTAAGGAATAACGGGAAAGAGAATGGAAAGGAAGGACGGGAAAGAGCAATGAAACAAAGAAGGTAAGAGAGAAGGAGAGAAAGAAGGAAAGAGGATGAAAAGAGATTAAGTCACTGAATGTATACTCCGCAAAAGTTAACAGCATATGTATAAATTTACCAATATGAGAAATAGGAAGATGTGGCTAGGTGGAGGAGAGAGTGGTAAGGAAGAAACTGAGAATCGAGTAACGAAGGAAGGAAAGAAGGGGAAAAAAGTAAGAGGGCGGAGGGGGGAGGGGTGAGAGAGAGAGCGAGAAAAAGAGAAAAATGAAGGGTTCCTGAAAATACATTTTGAAAATCGTTACCAGTCACACATGAAATATAAATGTAAAATACAAACAAGCCAATAACAAGATTGTGTCTCGCCCACCCGTGACTAAATTGTGTGTGTGTGTGTGTGTGTGTGCGTGTTTAAAACTAGGTTTTACTGTTGGAGGTTGGAGTAGGAACAATTAAGCTATAATAATAATGATGATGATGATGATAATAATAATAATAATAATAATAACTCTTATTTATCTAGGATAGCCACTTCAGCTATCACCTGATCTTCCAGCGGGCCCTGCATAACATAATATGTTTATGTTATGTTATCTGATGTCACAAGAACGTCTTGCAAGTAAAATTTAATGCTTGACCTAACATGACCTTTGACCTTACCATGTGACTGACGGCACAATAGCATGAAATTAACCCTAGTGCATCTATCACCCAGATTTATTTGGTTGCAATTGGACCAACAGTTGTCAAGCTATGTGTCATAAGAGAGTCTTGCAGGTAAACAAACTTTAAAGTTTGAAATAAAATGTCCTTTGACCTTACCATGTGACATCCGATGCCACTATAACACGAAAGTCCCCCAAGTACATCTATGACCCAAGTTTAGTTGACAAGGGAGCAACAGTTGCATTTTTTTTTCTCATTAGAGAGTCTTACATGTAAACTTTAACGTTTGAAATAAAATGTCCTTTGACCTTACCATGTGACATCCGATGCCACTATAACATGAAGGTCCCCCAAGTGCATTGATGACCTAAGTTTAGTTGAAAAGGGAGCAGCAGTTGCAAAGTTTTTTGTCATAAGAGCGTCTTGCAGATAAACCTTAACATTTGACCACGAATGACCTCTGACCTTACCATGTGACCTCCAACAGCACCACAACATGATGTTACTACTAGTGCATATATCACCCAAGTTTGGTTGCCATTGGATCAACAGCTGTCAAGTTATGTGTCATAAGAGAGTCTTGCAGGTAAACTTTAACGTATGTAAAAAGAGTCTTTCAGGTAAACTTTACCGTTTGAAATAAAATAACCTTTGACCTTACCATGTGACCTCAGATACCACTATAACATGAAGGTCCCTCAAGTGCATCTATGACCCAAGTTTAGTTGAAAAGGGAACAACTGTTGCAAAGTTATTTGTCATAAGAGAGTCTTGCAGGTAAACTCTAACATTGGACTGCAAATGACCTTTGACCTCACCATGCGACCTCCAACAGCACCACAACATGATGTTACCCCTAGTGCGTCTATCACCCAAGTTTGGTTGCAATTTGACCAACAGCTGTCAAGTTATGTGTCTTAAGAGAGTCTTGCAGGTAAACTTTAACGTTTGAAATATAATGACCTTTGACCTTACCATGTGACATCCGATGCCACTATAACATGAAGGTCCCCCAAGTGCATCGATGACCCAAGTTTAGTTGAAAAGGGAGCAACAGTTGCAAAGTTATTTGTCATGAGAGAGTTTTGCAAGTAAACTCTAACATTTGACCTCTGACCTCACCATGTGACCTCCAACAGAACCACAACATGATGTTACCCCTAGTGCATCTTTCACCCAAGTTTGGTTGCCATTGAACCAACGGTTGTCAAGATATGTGTCATAAGAGATTCTTGCAGGCAAACTTTAACGTATGTAAAAAGAGTCTTGCAGGTACTATAAGAATGTGATCTCAAATGACCTTTGACCTCACCATGTGACCTCCGACAGCACCGCAACATGATGGTACCCCTAGTGCATCTATCACCCAAGTTTGCTTGCAATTGGATCAACATTTGCCAAGTTATGCGTCATAAGAGAGTCTTGCAGGTGAACTTTAAAGACGCTAGGTCGTGGGCTTTCATGGGGTGCTTACCCAGTAACAGGTGTTGTTCTTCACTGTGAGTTTTATGACCAACAGACCTTATGTAATGCTCTGTATACTTCACCTTTTCCCCATATGGCAAAGTCATTATCTCACTTTCCCTGGCCCGAGAATGCCCGAAGCAGGCCGAAGAATGTTTATGGTGGGACAGCTTGTTTTGCTGTGCTCCAGAAATCTAGCTCTATGACTAGTACTTTTCACAAAGTCTGGTGTCAGCAAATTATGATCCATTCCCCATGAAAGCCCACGACCTAGCGTCTTTAACATTTGTGACGGACGGACGACGGACGACGGACGGACGCCATTTGGATCCCTTAGTCTCGCATTCACCTCCGGTGGGTGAGACAAAAATGAATTAGGTAATTTTGAATGACTGCTGTCCATTAGGGGGAAAAAAAACTCACAAAGAGATAGAATCTTAACATAATCTAAAAGTCAGAAGACATTGGAAATTGCATATTATATTACTGGAAAGCAAAGTTACTACATAGCTCCAATGATTAAATTTGAGCCATACAGGTCTGGTGCAACTAAAATCATGCACAGTTTATTTCATAGAAAAGAAAAAATCCAAGAGGCCAATAAGTAAGGACAAGATCATGTAAAAGGTAAAAATAGAACTATTGCGATAGGTAAACATTTGGGGAAAAAATATCACCTCCACCCCCCCCCTCCAATAAAAAGTAATCGAGAGATATAAAAAAATAAAAATTGAACATATTATACACCAGCATAGATGTAAATGTACATTTCAACTAAGACAATTACTCATAATGTCTAATACTAATCAAATGAACTAAGGAAGATATAAAATCAATACATCATATATGTACATACATGAATAAATGGGGAAAAATGATAATCGTAACAACGAGATATTTGAATTCGTCACATGACGAATTAGGAGGTCTGTCGGTATCTTTCAGGTTTCGACATGGATAGTGATAAAGTCGTTGGTAAAGACTATTGATAAAATTATTACTTGTCGATAGGAGACACACGTCTAGAAATTGGATGATTTGATATCGCAGCCTAGTGAAAAGGTGATGCAAAGCTTTAATTCACCTTAACTAATCAGATTTTCTATAGGGTTATACATAAGCTAATGTGCACTGCATTGCAATTGTCATAACGGGCCAAAATCAGCAGTTTATTTCATTGACTGTGACTGTATATGTAATTATATAGTTAAAGAGGATAGTAATATAACATGTAAAAAGAAAGCAAAAGGAAAAAAAATGCCCCCTTCCCTCCGGGACTCGAACCATTGACCTTTAGCATGTGAGGCAAGTGCTTTGAAGGTATACCTGAAAACAGCTCATAGAGACAACACGTAGATGGAAAACAAAATTCCAATATCATATTTTCCACTTAAAATTTCGACATGTTTCTGACATCTGGATAAAAAAAAAACATATGGACGTATAATACAGAGAATTTTCTCAGCTACAACATATTTGAAGTTTGGCGAAAATCAAGCACAAATAAGGGAGATGTTGATCAAAGAATGTAGAATCAAGAATTACCTAAAGGTCATGTCCCATAGAGAATACACGTAAAATGATTTTTTTAAAAATGAGATTGCACCTTTAATCGTGAATTTAGACTATGATAACGTCATCAAAGTGACCAACAATATTGATATTGAGTATTTATTGTCCATATTACATGGAAAATTGTTTTTCACTGGTATCAAATCATTTAACAAGATGAAACTGTCTTAAGTAAATACAATAAACAATAAATCAAACTAACGGCGAATTATACATGATTATACATTGCAAATAGGAATGCAGAAAGTTAATATGACATACGTCCAATTACAGCATTGAGGGGGGAAGAAAAGAAAAGAAAAAAAAAGGAAAGAAAAAAGAAAGAAGAAGGAGAAGAAGGAGAAGAAGAAGAAGAAGAAGAAGAAGGAGAAGAAGAAGAAGAAGAAGAAGAAGAAGAAGAAGAAGAAGAAGAAGAAGAAGAAGAAGAGGAAGAAGAAGAAGAGGAAGAAGAAGAGGAAGAAGAAGAAGAAAAAGAAAAGGAAGAGCAGAGGAAGATTCTGAAATGTGGGGATAAACATGTTAGCAGTGACAAAGGTCAGACGGAAAGATGCGAAGGACCCGAGATGTGGGGGGGGGGGGGGGGGGGGCGTACCCAAAGCGTACCGCTCAGGTACGCAGGTTTCAAATGGCCAGAATTAGTTCGTGTTTATAAGGGGTCTACGAGACATGCTATTGTACAGGTGAATGGAGTTTGGTATGAATGATTGCCGAGTTCTCACTCGTGCAGTCTTCGTGTCCTTCGGCACACATAGTCGAAAGCCTGATCTGTTGTAATTATAATTAGATTGAAGCGGATGGGTGGGGTCGTTCAAGATTCGTTTGACCTTTGCTACTACTAGTTATATATATTTATAGAGAATTGTCTCAGCTACAGCATATCGAAATCTCGGCGAAACATTAATCGGCAATAAGCGAGATAGTCTCGGTTAAAGGCAAAAAATTAAAACGTCAAAAATTAAAAATCTAAATTTTGAGTTCACATAAGAGTAGGATGACGTCATAGCATCGAAAGTAAAATTTTGTCATGGATTCACATCTAGAACGCATAAGCTTTCAGAATATGTAAACAAAATATTGGGGGTCTCCACGCATTCTAAGGAGCTATGGCGTGTTTTTGCGTGTTTTTACATTACTTGCCCAATAGACGCGCGCACGGATTTTGAACTTTGACGCGCGCGTGCGACCTTATGGTTAGTCGAAATCAGTTCTAAATTGATGGTAATTGTTAAGGAAAGTATCAGGAATGTAAATCAAGTGAAAAAATGGCATTTAAACGTTATTTGGGGCCTGCGCGTGCGTATGACGCGCATGCGGAGGCGGACGCGCGCAAATTTTTGAAATGCTTAAAATGGCCTGAAACGTATGCAAAATAAATTTGAAGTGATTCTGAGCATTTTCAATTTTTGCGCGCGCACTGACGCCCGGAAGTACGCGTACGCGCACGATTTTTAAAGAAAGAGTTGGTCAGATCGATATGAACATTTATCATGCCAAATATGAATCACAAATGACATTCTGTTATGAAGATATAACCTTTAGGTGATTTTTACAAAATGGCGCCTAGATGACGTCACAATGACTTGATGACTTTGAAAATTTAAGGGAAAATATGTCTTGTTAAGCATAATGCGTGTGTAAAATAGCATTAAGATGGACCTTTTAGTATAAAAAAATATCACGGCTGACAGATAGGTGGATGATTGGTCTTTAAGGGAAATACTACTGAAATTCCTGTATTTCATTTGATTACTGAGAGAAAAGCGGCAACAATTCCAACATTTTTTTTTTTTTTTTTGAGATAAAATGGACAGGGATAACCTTCAAAAATATAAAGTTTTTTTTGTCGAAATAATCTTCATTATGGTTATATAAAGGAAAAGATGCACAAGAAAACGACGTCTACACTACAAAAAAAAAAAAAAAAAAAAAAAAAGGCTGTTAAAATTTTTTTCATTGATCTAGGGTTTCTGGTTTTGCATAAGCATGATATTGGTCTTAGATGTGAATGATGTCTGTTCCGATTTTGACGAGGATTCATGATCCAGTTTGTGAGATATGACCATTCGTTAATTTTGACAATACACGTAACATGTGAAAAATTGGCATGCCGCCATTGGTCGTGAATTTAGACCATGATGCCGTGGTAAAAAAATAAAAAAATATAAGGATTTTCTCGTTAGGGCATTATCTCAGCCACAACATATTCGAAGCTGGGCCAAAATCGATCAGAAATAAGGGAGCTGTTGGTGAAAGAAGAAGGGAATGTAGAATTAAGAACGAAGTAAAAGTCATGTCCCATAGAGAATACACGTAAAATGAGAAAAATTGACATGGTACCGCTTATCGTAAATTTATACCATGATGACTTCATCAAAATGGAAAAATGATGATAACTGCTTTGTAGAGAATTGTTTCAGCTACAACATATCGAAATCCCGGCGAAAATTCACCAACAATAAGCGAGGCAAAAAAGGCAAAAAAAAAAAAAATAACGTCAAAAATTAAAAATCAAAATTTTGAGTTCACATAAGAATAGGATGACATCATAGCTTTGAAAAGCTAAATTTTTGTCATGGATTCACATCTACATCAGACCACCTAACTACTGCCTTAAACTACATTTTTATTGTTTTCCGTTATAATTAACTCTCCAACATCCTGATGAATGATTGATCCAAAGAAGTCAGCATTGTCCAGCAAACATGAAGTGATGATCAATCAGGTATACAATGAGAAGAACTGGAAGAACAAAAAAGCAAATGAGTCAATAGTTAATTTCTAGTTTATTACAGTACTTATTTTGATAAGCTGATTAAAGGCTAACTCACTGGTTTATATATCATTTTCATAAATTACCTTGATGGATTATTCGAGAAAGAAATAAAAGCTACATGTATATAAAAGATTAATTTGGTAAAAAAGTATATATTTACAAGCCATTACATATATCTATTCAAGGTGGTGGCAGAGTTCAACCATTATTAATCAGTTTTACTAGGATTTATTTGAGCTTCTCATTCTCTCTGCAGGGGAAGGGGGGGGGGGCTCGGTGGAAAAAAATGAAAGGAATGATCGACAAAACTGTGTAATATAGAAGAATACTTTACTTATCTTTGCAAGAAAGGTTTGGACAAAATATCGAGAGTTGTTTTCTTCAGAATGGTGATGACGGAATGATGGATGAACCAGTTGGAAAATCAGTGGACTGCTCATGAGAGGTAAGAAAGAATATGGCATACAGTGGAATCTGTATGCGAATAAGATTATTTGTTGGTTTTTATTAAATACAATTACAAAACATTTCTCACAAATATTTTGTATGGTATGAAAACGGTGCATCCAACACCAGTGTCACAACCACTACATGTATTTGACCGCCAGCCTCCTCAAAATAGACTAAATGATTGATGAATCTTACTATGAATACAATATTACAAGGTCTTGGCAATTTATTTGTGGGGTTCTTTTTTCAGGGGGAGAGAAATCCAATTTGTACCTCCCTTAGGATTAGAGAATAAAAATGCATTTCTAAGGGAGGAAACACACCACATACACTGAAATTTCACATTCATCTATACACAAGATTATAGTTTCTTACTTCTTTACAGGGTGGGGGGGGGGGGCTATTTCCTACAGCCCCTGGCCCATTCACATGGGCTGACCTGGTCTGACTTGGCTCAGCTCAATTCCCCCTTACTATAGACTGTGATTCCAAATAGTTTTTTTAAACATTTGAATTGAATGACTGACATTTACCATGACCCCAATTTTTCACTCTTCTGGTTAGTCTTTAGTTCGCTAGACCCTGTTTTTCACACTGCCCGATAGATCTTTAGTTCCCAAGACCCCGAATGTTACCCTCATAGTTAGTTCCTAAGACCCCCATTTTAGGGTTTCGTGAGGCACACCCCCTTCAAAAAATAATTTGAGTGCCCCCCCCCCCACGGGATTTTACCGCCAATTAGGGTCAAGTGGTGATCATGATGGGATGATGATGCCATTTTTTTACGTTGTCGGACCAGTTCACAAATTACAGTTTCAAATAGATAATCTGGTAAACAAGGAAGGTTATTTCTTTTTTAATATTAGTGTCTATATTTTGACAATATACCAAAGAAACAAATTCAAATCTTAATCATAAAAAATCTGAAAGCTCTTTCTAAAATTACATTCTAATTGATTTTTTTGTTTGTTCAAAATAATACATTAAATGTTACCTCTCTCTCACTCTCAGTCTCTCTCTCTCTCTCAATACGGCGAAGCTGTTGCAGATTGTTGGCCATTTTTAGATGATGGCTGGTCTCCCGACTATGCCTGGCCTAGGTAGGGTCCATTGGCTTGCTGATATGTGATAAATGAATTCCTGTGAAAAAAAAGAAGGAAAGAAAATGAATATCCTACTGGAATGTACACTTCTAACAAAGAAATGATAATAATACACATATAACATGTAGAAGTGTGCTGTTGTGCAGCCACCGGCAAATTCGCTTATTACATTTGTCAATAAAACGGTCGTTGTGATCACATCACACTAATACTATCAATGAAGAGTAGAAACCAAAATTGAAATTGAGTTTACCAGTCAAGAGATCAATTAGATCGAGCATGAGGACGAGGCCAGTCATGTGTCACATTGAAACAGGAAAATCAAGAAAGGGAAAATGTTACATCCTCTGAGAGACAACAGGATATGAGAAAAGAAACTGCAACAGATGGGCAGTGCATCAGGGTGTGCGATGTCATTGGAAGAAACAAAGGAGACATATGGGACTGAATTCTACTCCCGGAAGTGTGTGTGGCAATCAAAACATGATGCACAGTCCAAATGGAAATTGTATCACACTTTGCTCATTGTATTGCTGTCTCAACATCACTCATAGTCACAATCATTGGTAAAGTACAGAAATCCGAAATATTGGGGTTTAGACTAAAGAGAATAATGTTGACTACACTCCCAACTGTTAGGCCTGGCCCTATGCTTACAATCGAATGAAAAGGAAAAAAAAAAACAGTTAGGGCTAGGCCTACCCACTCATCCAATTGTAGCTTAACCACCATGCTCATAAGGAAATGGGGTTCGACAAGTTTTGTCTATTTTCTCTTGATCTAGGTCTAGTGGAAAAATGCAAGATTTTTCAGCAGAATCAGTTCCTACTAGGCTACAATTATTTACCATATGCCTTAGTAAAAGGCTGCTTTTATTTCCTTATTCTTTTTAAAAAGTAAAAAAATCAAGTCTGTGCAATCCATTTTTGTATTCTCTATGAATAGAAGGCCTCACAGAGATATGCTCAAAAATACAGATTTTGAGCGCTCTGGTGAACTAAAAAAATCACAGCCAATTTCATGAATTAATCATTTAACAGTTTAAGAATTATGCTGAAGTACTTTTGATCCAACAATTATATCTTTAAAGATTTCTTTTAAGTGTGTGTTGTGTGCTGCATAGACTTGTCACAAGTGTCACAGCCAGGGTGTTCCAGATGCAAGTCGGCCTACCGTCCACCTTTCACTTTTTTCCTTTTTTTTAAATTACGTCTAGATCTAACTACTGTTAGTCTCATAAGTCTTTCTTGGTTTACATTAACTTGAAAGTTTACAATTAACGTTAGAGCCTGAAGTGAAACTGCTCTCTTGCCCTGTATAACCCCATTCGAATACTAAAATCTGTCCCCTGGGCCCTGGCTGCCTGCCTAACCCCTCGGCACCGGGCGCCATGACTGCCTGGTGTGATTTTATCGGGAGTGCGCCTTGACTTAAGCTACTGATCTGTTAACCGAGTCAAAAATAAAAAATACACCGTTGGGACCGAGCAGCCATGGATGCAACCTTGACGATATGATTTTCCTGAACATCAAGTTTTGGGGAACATCGTTCAGAGTTAGAGCGAAAAGTAATGAATACATATTGAACTGAAGGCTTGGTAATGATGAAATCTTCCATGAACAAGACAAATATACTTACAATTTCGTTTGCACGTGTGAAAAGAGAGTACCACTAATCGAAGGGCCGCGGCAAACTTGCACTTTGCTCGATCGTAATGTTGATCTCTGATTGGTTAAATCGGTGGCTTAGATTTAAGCCACCGATTTATACCACCCTCCTGAGCAGACTAAATCATGACGTCAAATGGCACGTTTTATGCCCCGGTATAACTTTAGTCCACCTTTGTGAAATGCAAATTTTAGTCCCTAGGGGATAACATTAGTCCATGGATTAAAATGACATCAAATGACGCGTTTTATACCAGATATAACGCTAGTCCACCTTTGTGAATTCGGGCCTTACTTGACATTTTTTTTAAAAATCCTAATCGTCTGCTTTTCCTTACATCTTCTACACTTCCTCCAGATTCGTTTCTCCGTGATTATTAGGCCTATCATTTCCCTTATGTTTTCATACTCCAAATATTCTTAATCTTCATTCACTTTTCACCTCGTCACCTTTTTTCCGTTGTGTGCTGAAATGATATTTTTCTTCGTACAGTACTGTTTTTCTTTCTATCTCTTCACCTCTTCTCTTCATTTTCCTTGCTCCTCCCCAACCCATTTCTTCCACTTATAAGGTCTCTAATTTGTCTTGCAAAGTGGGAACATGTTTGTGCAATTGAGAAGTGTAGTAATTATTTGATAACAAGACCTGAAACAAACACCCTAATAATATGCGAATTTAACTTTGATTAAAGGTAATAGACAGTAGTGGTAGCAAAATGAAAGTTGGCATGAAACTGCTCAAAGATAGTCTCATATTGTTCGGCTTGCATGAAAAGATACATAAGTGAGATAATCTAGTATTCTATTCACGATTTTCGGTGATTTTCATTGACATAATTCAATTAATCGCATATCAACCGTCACCTTGGACCCTCGTACGGACCATCTACCCCAACGCTATCTACTCAACGGTGCATAGCGGTTCGCACACACTGTTAACACGTGTGTGAATTTTCGATGCGGGCCCGCGCCGAGAACTCGACGTATCAAATTAGTCATTCTAAATCAGTTTATTTTGTAATTTTCATTCCACCTAACAAAGTAGTTAAATATTCAAAGCGCCACCTTTCCCACTACTGCTTATTACCTTTAACAAGAATCATACTAAGAATTATACTTTTGAAACATCAGTTTTAGCCTAGAAGGATTTTTGTACCAACTGCCGCCACTGCATATTATACCCATGATACATTATATACATTGTGTAATTAGATCAACAGATGTGCCTTATGTTGCATTAGGTTGCAAGGGCCTCTGTTAACAAAGGGGTAGCTACCACAGGGTCCGAATATGAATTATATACCTGGGGAATCTAAAAGTGCCATTTATATATATTACCTCATAAAGTTATTTTTGAAAGTGCTTCCATATATGATACTGTTAACAACTGTACCAATTTTGGTGCTTTTAGACAAAAGTGCACAGTTCTGCCAAAAGTCGAAGCTAAAGCTGCCCTACTGTACGAGGTGTCTAAAAGAGAAGGTATTCTTCACAAACTTCAGATTCGAAGAAATTCAACCTACGATATAAGTGAAAAGTTCCGACGAAATCATGGTACCCCCCACCCCCCCCCCCAAAAAAAATCGACTTTTTAAGACAATTTCTCAAAGATTATAGATAGATGCGACATTAACATAGTTTAATACATAATTTCAATACATAATTAATAATTATTTTGATTTGTGCGTGTCGCTTTAATATAATACTAGTTGTACCCGGCGAGTATTTGGGGTTCCAAGAATAAAATTTTGGAAATGAACTTAGGTTTAAGATCTGCTGAATACATGAATGCCGATCATTATGATCAGCATAATGATCTTCTTCTGTTTCTTCTTCTTTCAGCAGCAAGGACCCGTGGAAAAATTTCACGCGTGCTTGAAATTATTTTGCGAAAGATGCTTTTGTTTAAAAATGTATCTCTGCATATATTTTCAATTATAATATTACTTGGAAAAATACTGATGAGCATGTGTATTTGGATGGGGACGATAACTCCCACTGCCCCTGCCCTTTTGGCTAGGTGCGTTCAGTAACAGCTTGGCACATATTTTGCTACTATTATTCATTTAGATCAAGATTCTCTCTTGCAACATTATAAAAGCAGTGTCATTTTCCATTATCCCAAGGAGTTGCTATATATCGATAGGTGGGCCTTTCAAGAGATTGAATTATCACATGGAGTTACTATATATTGATAGGTGGGCCTTTCAAGAGATTAAATTATCCCAAGGAGTTACTATATAGTGATAGGTGGGCCTTTCAATAGTCTAAGATTAAATTATCCCATGGAGTTACTATATATTGATAGGTGGGCCTTTCAAGAGATTAAATTATCCCAAGGAGTTACTATATATTGATAGGTGGGCCTTTCAAGAGATTAAATTATCCCATGGAGTTACTATATATTGATAGGTGGGCCTTTCAAGAGATTGAATTATCACATGGAGTTACTATATATTGATAGGTGGGCCTTTCAAGAGATTAAATTATCCCAAGGAGTTACTATATAGTGATAGGTGGGCCTTTCAATAGATTAAATTATCCCATGGAGTTACTATATATTGATAGGTGGGCCTTTCAAGAGATTAAATTATCCCAAGGAGTTACTATATATTGATAGGTGGGCCTTTCAAGAGATTAAATTATCCCATGGAGTTACTATATACTGATAGGTGGGCCTTTCAAGAGATTGAATTATCACATGGAGTTACTATATATTGATAGGTGGGCCTTTCAAGAGATTAAATTATCCCATGGAGTTACTATATATTGATAGGTGGGCCTTTCAAGAGATTGAATTATCACATGGAGTTACTATATTGATAGGTGGGCCTTTCAAGAGATTAAATTATCCCAAGGAGTTACTATATATTGATAGGTGGGCCTTTCAAGAGATTGAATTATCACATGGAGTTACTATATATTGATAGGTGGGCCTTTCAAGAGATTAAATTATCCCAAGGAGTTACTATATATTGATAGATGGGCCTTTCAAGAGATTAAATTATCCCATGGAGTTACTATATATTGATAGGTGGGCCTTTCAAGAGATTAAATTATCCCATGGAGTTACTATATATTGATAGGTGGGCCTTTCAAGAGATGAATTATCCCATTGGATAAAATTATCCCATGGAGTTACTTTCTACTGATAGGTGGGGCTTCCACGAGATTAAACTATCCAATGGAGTAACTATCTATTGATAGGTGGGGCTTTGAAGATACAAAATTATCCCGCAGGGGAAGGGGGGGGGGTGCAACATATAAATTTATCTGATGAATGTACAAGTTATTCTAAGGCCGGCACAAGATATACATTTGATTGAGATAATATGAAGGAGGGAATTCCAAGGGATAAATTCATCTCATGAATATACTACATATTGATCGGAGGAATAGCAAGGTATAAATTTATCTGATGGATATGCCACATATTAATAAGAGTTAATGGCAAGATATAAATTTATCTGATGGATATGCTAATATTGATATCAGAGAGTTTACGTCTAAAAAATTATATGTATTTATAGAAGACAGTTACAAGTTATGAGTCATGAATTTATGTAATGGAGTTAAGTAATGAACATACAATCAAAGTTAAAGCAGTTAAAGATGACGTGACATAAACATGTCACAATTCAATATTTAAAAAAAGTACGAAAATATAACCCCACAATCTAATCAGATCATCTCCTAATGGATATACATACCAGAACCACACAGATATATCAAATGGTTCTTGAGATGTCTGCTAAATATGGTTAGCACCCAAAACAAAATAGAACGAGATGACTCTTTGACCATGTGCCCTTGCCAGATCAGAAATATAAGGCATGTCCAAGTTTTTGTTTATTTAGATTGAAAATTATTTAGATTGGAAATTTAATTATTTTATCACTATCAAGAAATTAGCTGAAATATTATTTATCTATTACATGTACTGCTTTAAATATCTGAAATGAATGAATGCCATGCCAGTCCTGACGGCATAAATAAATGGTTCCTCAGTTATCAGAAAAATGAGCAATTTTCCTGTATATCATGACCTCTACGACCTTTGATGATAGACCTTGTGACCCCAAAATCTACTCAGAATAATGTCCCTCTCATATGAATACATGCGCCAAGTTAATTGATCCATCAAATGGTTCTTAAGCTATCCCCAAAACAATCATTTTTTCACATATATTATAAAAATGATTTCATTTATTTCCATCAATAGTTTAAAAATACATATAGACAAAGTATAAAAACATTAGATAGAGGAGACAGCAAGAAAAGCAAAAGCTTTATGAACAGCTGCCACCCTGAGTATCAAAATACCATAACGTATAATAGAAATAGATGTAGATGACTTCTGACCTTGTGAACCCCAAATCTACTCAAATCATTGTCCCTCCCAAATGCATTCATGTGCCAAGTTTGAAGTTGAGGTGTCAAATGGATCTAGATATAGAGTTATTGCAAGAACGAAAACAGGACGGATGGACAGACGGACAACCCCAAAACATAATGCCTCCTTTAGTGGGCAGATGTATAATTGAGAGAGATAAGATTGATAGAAAATGTCCTCAAGATGTTTGTTTTATCACCACTTTATTCACAGGAGGCTTAAAACCTGAAGCCATCTTGTGTCACATCTGTTTTACACAAGAAATGTCACTGAAAATTATTCATACCCTACCATAATACGATGTTTCATGAGCATTCCTCGAAAATTGAGGAAATAGTAGTTTCATCTGAACGTAATCTAGTACAGTTTATTTACAATTTTTCTTGGAATTCCAAATCGTCACTAGAACTTGTAGACTGGGATGTTGCATCTCCTGAAAACCACTTGAGCCTCATGGGCACTCTATCCATTGCCCTGGCCTCGACGTCAAAAACAGCTGCAACAGAATGAAGAAAACATTGTGTAAACTCTCACTGAAATTGTAATATAACTTATCTCCAAACCTGGAAACCACCTGCAAAAAATATTAGGCAGATTGGAAACGTGCTGTTGCATTTCACAAATGCAAATAACAAAAATATAGGTTTTCCCGGTCAATTTCATACTTTTTCCATTCGAATTCATGAACGTGCATTCAATTTCACGCAACGCACGCCCCGCGAAGACATTCGGGCTTTCAAATTCCGAATCCGATCGATCAATTTCATTTATGGGCGCTCTTATTCTCTTTCCGTAAATCAAAATCACGCATGAGCGTTCCATTTCCAAATACGAGCATTGTATTTCCTACTTGCGCATTCAAATTCAACTCGTAGTCCCGATGACGCTGTTTGAGGCGTTCAATTTCATTTTCCGGCGATCAATTTCCTACTTCGTGCACTCAATTTAGTGAAGAAGATAAAAAGGGGTTATGAGGGGGAGAGCGGGACGAGCGTTGATTGTTTCTGATAAACGAGCACACTCCGAAAAAGGATTAGTCAAAATCACTATTATGTTGGTGCATATTGTCCGACCAAAATTTCGGTGAAGATTGACCAATATGATGATGGTCATAATGACCCAATTATTTGTTGAAAATTAATGTACCCAAATTTTGGTTAAGTTTTAACTAATTTTTATGTTCAGACACAAATTCACCAACACATTGGTTATCTTGACCAATCCCTTTTGTAGAATGTGCACAATATACCCGCACATCCCTCCCCCTAACACACACACAAGAAAAAAAAATCCCATTTTCGTAGGCCTCCAGTATGCTTATTCTTTTTTAAAGGATTCTATATTGTTCTGAATTTGTATCCACTTACAATGATATCCATAATTATTATGGATAATATGAATATACAAAGATAGGAAGAAAACTCCGATGAGAGTTATGTGTTGAGTTTCAAATTCTCGACTTGTATTTAGATCATCTTCAGGAATTGAATTAAAACAGAATAAGAACTGTTTTTGTATACACTGATATAAGAAGGCATCAAAATGTTCAGTTTTACCTACAATTTCTGAAGATGATCTAATCAAAGGTCGAAAATGTGAAACTCAACACTATCATAACTATGATTCTCATTGCAGTTTTCTTCCAATCTTTGTACATTTACAATGATATCATGTCCTTTTATGCTCATGTATACTTCAATACTTTAACAGCATAACGACATAATTTCTAACTTACACTCCTTGATGACACCACCCATAAAAAGACAAAATCACAACACTAACCACACTATGCGTCAATTAAAAAACCAAATGACAAACAACATGATCTCAAATCTCTCATTTGGAAGCCTAAATAAACAGCAATATGAAATGTTTATAATTTCCATGTTACCAGTGTCAATGGAAGCATTTATGGCATAAACCTAAAATAGTGGACTTAATCATGATAACATTATGGCAAATGTCTTGCCAAAGAAGCTCAATTTATTCCAAACTAAGTGAAAAACACCCACAATTACCCCAAGCTAACTAAATGCAATGAATATTTTAAATTGAATGCACTTATTTGGAACTTGGTTGCCTTTTCACGAATATGAATGACCAAGGAGATTCGGTCGCCGGCTTGAAATGAATTTGATTGCCCATTTATCAAAAAGGATGCTCCTACTTTGAATTTGAATGACCCAAATGAACTACTGATTGCTCGGATAGTGAATCTGAATGACCCAATTTGAATTTGAAAGCTGCTTCAGAGCTGCGAGCGTGAAATGCGGGAAATTGAATGCTCGGAATATGAACTTGAATGACAATATCATGAAATTGACCGGGAAAACCTATACATAATGGAAAGAATTGAATTAAACAAAGAAATACAAATTCAAAACCCCATTACCCCCCAAAAATGTGAATGTTCTCCCTCTCCCAAGGTGACTGCTAGTAAAGTGTTATTTTTCCAGAAGGCACATAATTTTGAAAAGTTTGTAAATTATCAAAGCTCGTAGTTCTGAAGATAATGACATTTTCAGGAAAAATCTTTCGAACTACAAATCATCTGGGCTACATGTGAAATGCTTCAAATTATAAAACCGACTGCATTAGTTTCTTTTAGATTTTAGCTTGAGTCTTTGAATAAATGACCCTTTGGCAGGAAATACACTGCATGAGAAGAAAACTTCTTATCCGACTTTGGGTTTTGCACCAGTTGCGTAAATAAAAATCAAAGTTTACTATAAATACTTTATAACTTATAATTTTTACAAAATTAAATTCATTTTGTGAGATGTTTCTAGATCATATGGAGAATGAACTCAATAGATACTACCCAGGAAGTCCATAGAGGATTCCATATCCACATTTGGACCACTTGGTCTATTCCATGAGTACGAAATCAATCCAGTCTACCCACTGTCAAGTGTTTAACTGACCTTGATCGCGTACACAGCATACGACTTGGTCCTGGGGATTTGTGTAGGTCTCTAGGAGGGTGTGGTAGCAATCATGAATCACCTTTGGAAGAGTACTTGGTTCATCACCCCCTACAACCAAATGCTGAGCTGTATAGGGGAAAAAATAGTATCTGTACATTCATTTAGTACAAAACTCCAAACTATCCATTTAAAGCAACATAACATACTGGCTGTTAATTTAAATGATGCAGTGTTAGACATGTGATAAATACTCTTATCGATGCTAAATTAACTGTGCATTATTTACAATGTCAATATGCACACAGACCTTTCTCAAGTTACTACAATGTGTAGATCTAAAATTTCATGTCCTTTATCTCTACAAGCGGTGACAGCCCACTTCACCGAAGGCCCGCGAGACCGAAGGCCCACGAGGCCGAAGGCCCGCGAGACCTACTTTTTTTTTTTTGTATCTTATATTCCTTCATCAGGTGCCGCGGTCGAGCGCCTTGTTGCAGCGGCGTAACAGGTGCCTGTTGTCAGAAGGGGGAGGGGGGGGGGGGCAGAGCCAAATATTTCCCGGTAACTCCGTCTAGAATTAGTGGCGCAGCTAGGATTTCAGTTTAGGGGGGCGGTAGTGAGCACGGGAAGCGCACTCTCAAGGGGGGTGCAGGGAGGGGGAGTGTCCCCCGCGAGAAGCGCGGAAGCTCCGACGTTCCTTTGAATCGTTCCTTGTCTGCTCCCGCTCATCTTGATACGTCCTCTGCCTGTTATCGGAGGGGGGGGGGGGGGGAGATATGGGGGCAGAGCCAAAAATGTCCCGGTAACTTAGTCCAGAATCAATGCGCTTTGCTAAGATTTCATTTAAGGGGGCGGTAGTGAGCACGCGAAACACTTGCGAAACACTTAATACTGAGCGCGCGAAAGGCGCTCCCTATAAGGGGAGTTTTCCCCCTCCCCCACGAAGCACGGAAGCTCCGACGTTTTCTTCGAATTGCTCCTTGTCTGCTCCTGCTCTTCTTACGTTCTCTGCCTGTTATCGGGGGGGGGGGGGGCAAATAATTCCCGGTAACTAAGTTCAGAATCAGTGACGTTGCTAGGATTTCATTTTAGGGGGCGGTGGTGGGCATGCGAATCGTGCGAAACACTTACTGAGCGCGCGAAACGGGTTCTCTTGGGAGGGGGGGGGGGTGCAGAGAGGGGGTGTTTATTTAGGAATCACGATGTTAACATAATTGGAAGAGAACAGAGAGGGAGAGAGAGAGAGAGAGTAAGAGAGAGAGAGGGGGGAATGTCAAGAGGAACGATAGGAGAAACTGAAAGTAAATGAGCTGTGAGAAAAGTATAGAGGAAAAGAACTTGGAAGAATATCCAATTCATTTGATCGTGCTCTGTGTCTATCAGTGGGTGGGATGAGTGTGTGCATTTATATGCAAAATAGGGTTCGAATATTTCTTTAAAAAAAGAAAAGCTTGTAGTTTGCAACAGCCCACTTCGGATGTGGCACCACTGCATTTTGGTTCATCAGTTCATTAAGAATTACGTTCTAATTGTTGTAACATTTTTTGGTTTCACCACGGTTGTGTAGATTTCTTCAGAGACTTTGGCATGATTTCGCTAGACGATGAAGTGAGAGATGGAATGGGGTGTCCAATTTAGTAGTATCATGAAAAGCATTTTTGCAAACTATTCAAAGTCTATTAAGTTAATACTCCGGCAGAAGCTGAAATTTTATCTCAGAAAATTGATATTAAAAAAGGAATCAATATTATTTAATAGCTGAATGAATGAATGAATGAACGCATGAATGATGAATAAATAAATGAACATCTATATTTATTAATTGATTACACCCTCGGAGCAAAGGGGGAGGGGGCAGTCACCCCCCCCCCCCCAAAAAAAAAAAAAAAAAAAAAAAAAAAAAAAAAAAAAAAACGCGAACAAAAAAAAAGAAAGAAAGAAAAAGAAGGGGGAAAACGTAAGAAGAGCAGGAGCAGACAAGGAACAATTCGAAGAAAACATCGGAGCTTCCGTGGTTCGCGGGGAGGGGGAAAACTCCCCTTATAGGGAGCGCCTTTCGCGCGCTCAGTATCAAGTGTTTCGCAAGTGTTTCGCAAGTGTTTCGCGTGCTCACTACCGCCCCCTATAATGAAATCCTAGCAAAGCCACTGATTCTGGACTAAGTTACCGGGAAATTTTTGGTTCTGCCCCCACCCCCCTCCCCCCGATAACAGGTAGAGGACGTATTAAGATGAGCGGGAGCAGACAAGGAACGATTAAAAGGAACGTCGGAGCTTCCGCGCTTCTCGCGGGGGACATCCCCCTCCCTGCACCCCCCCCCCCCTTCGGAGCGCCCTTCCTGTGCTCTCTACCGCCCCCTAAACTGAAATCCTAGCTACGCCACTAATTCCAGACCGATTTACCGGAAAATATTTGGCTCTACCCCTCTCCCCCTCTGATAACAGGCACCTGTTACGCCGCTGCAACAAGGCGCCTGTAACCACTCGACCGCGGCACCTGATGAAGGAAAATAAGATACAAAAAAAAAAAAAAAAGTCGGCCTCGCGGGCCTTCGGTCAAGTGGGCGGACCCCCTACAAGCATGTATTATTCCTAATAAGTGTGCACAAAATGTTCTTATCAATTCCAATATACATGAATATCCATATTCATATCAAATGTGAGTGCAACCTTCATTAAAAAAAAAAAAAAATTACAAACTATTCTTAGGACATAGATATGAAGTGTTTATTCACATTATTTAGACATTAATACTGCAAGTCAGACATATTTACCATTCACATCCTTGATGACAACGGCTTCTGCCATGTTGCCAAACCCATGTTTCTTCATTTCCCCCAGCCAGGCTGCTGCTACTTCCAGCTGGTCGCTGAGAATGGCCAACTGACGGGTGCCTTTTTTGATTTTTTTCACCCGTCCCTTCATTCTCTTCGTGGATTGCTTTGATATGAAACAGAAAGGAAGAGAGATAAAAACAATTCTAAAATTACGTTGATGTTCCTATTTTAATTCGGGGGGGGGGGTATTTAACGACTAATTTCCTTAATATTTGCAAAGACCTTGAAAATAGATAACCCTCTGAATAACACTAATCCATCATGAATATCATGTAGATATTTACTATATATTACATGCAAAATTATAAGCATAACTATACATCTTTGATAATTTGACTTGTACAATTTGTGTAAAGCTATTTGTTATTGTTTTAATTCTTACAAATGCTTAAACCAAAATGTGCATTATTTCTGCAATTGTTGTCAATCTGTAAGATATTTCTACTTGTATTTCATTAACCATATGTGCCAAGTTTCAATAAAGTCCCTATTATCATTATTATTACTAATTACAGACAATAGCTTACCACTTCTATCACAGTCAGGGAGACAGGACTTGTTCTGAATTGCTCCATGGTGGTGCAATGACCTTCAGCCGTTTCTTCCCCTTCTCTGATGGAGTTGACAAACTCCTGTGGTATAGACTTTCTCCTGTCCTTTCCTGGGATTAAAAAAAAAAGTCGTCATACTTACATTTTTTATGAATATATATAATATTCTAAGTATAAGCAGTATGCATGTGACATCACACAAACATCTGGATTTTTTTTTTCCAAATCTTTCCTTACAAGCCCCTAAGGGGGGGGGGGGGAGCATAAAAAAGTTAAAGACAGGAAGGGTTCAACCTGTAGAAGAGATGCATTCAAATTTTAAACCTTCGAGATTCATAGTCAATTCTACCCCAAGTAGACCTGGTTCAGTGATTACATGGTAAAGAGTATATGACCAAAAAAATTATGCTTCAGGTTTCTCCAACTTTTGATTGACAGAGGCAAAGGAAACAAAGTTTCCATTATAATGTTATGATATGAATGTACTCTCTTATGTTGGTGCTCCGCTTCACAAATGTTTATAAAACAATTAATCTGTTCATTCAAATGCTACAAATGTTCACTCTTTATCTTTGGTTTTAGACAGGAAGGATGGAGGGCAAAAGACCATTCAATTAAAAAATATGCAGGAATTTCGGTAGGCCCTCAAACACTTTCAGTCAATTTTGTTGTGAAATGAAGAAAAAGTCATTGAAGAAAGTCACTCATGCGATGATTTGTGGTTACTGCCTTTCGAAGAAATATACACCGCAGCATGAAATACAGGCACACAATATTTTTTGATTGACTGTACAACCATCTTTATTTGATTTATCTTTAGGTAAAAATTGGCTTCTTAATGAAAGGACATACGCATGAAGACGTCGATCAGCTGTTTAGCAGGATATCAGAGCACACATCGAAGCCAAATATTCCCACCTTATCTTCCTTAATGACGAACATCACTCACGGATACAACAAACCCAACACTACCTCAGAGAGATTGTCTTCCATCTTTAACATACGTGACTGGTTTCAACCTAACACGCACAACGTATCTCACCATAGCCACCCTCATCAATTCAGAATAACAAAGGATGAATGTGGAAAGGCTGTGCTTCATACCAAGAAATGGAGTAATAGTCCTCAGTGGCCGTGCACAACAGGAGATAATTACATCATCAAAAGTGATCCCGAAGGTGTACCTTGCATGGTGCTGCCATTTTCAGCTGAACTTGGTCTTTATAATCTTCGTCGAGATTTAACCATATACAGGCCTTACCTGACCCAAGATGAAGTCGTCGAATGGGAAGATCTTATCAGTTCTCTTGAAAACTAATGATGGTATGTTTATTTTCACATTTCAAATTGAAGTTAGTGTACTGTTTTGAAAGGATTTCAGAAATTCTATGATCAGAAGCAAAGAAACAGCAAATCTAAAATCATGATGTGAAGTTTCTTTCTCCTAAAGTTGAATGTTGAGCAAGTGACAAGCCCCAAATACTTTTGATTGTAAGTCAAAATGCAGTGCCTGAACGGTTTGAAACTAATGAAAGTTCTATTGTGCTATAAGCACAAAAAGGCTTGCAAGGAGATGTCGGTGTGCAAGAGACATAGCGTAAGTAGTGTAACCATTCAGTTGAATTTCTTAGAGACATTTACACTAAAATTAACTGGAAACTAAAGCAGAATATGGCATGATCTGACACCCATATCCTTTTACATACTGAAATTGTTCAATGGGAGACATGAGTTACTCAGTTTAATGCCAAACTTCTTCTTGCTACCAAAACTGTACTAACTTTTCCTGGCATCAAGATTAATCTAGAATGTCTTTACATTGAGCAAGCAAAACAGTTATTTAGAAATATGAAGTAACCATCTTTTGTGTCGAGTGGGTGTTTGTGTTTTTCGGGGTGTGTTTATTCTCCCTTTTCAACTAAAATGCTGCTACCAAATGGGGCTGGGAGTGATTCCTTCTCACAATTCTTATGTGATAAGTATGTGTTATCATAAGAATAGTCATCAAAATATTTTTCTTTCTGAGTTTTTTTTTGTATTTTCTGAATGACATATGTTTATGTAAACTATTTTTAACTAATGCGGTTGATTATTTCAAATTATTTCAGTATTACAAATTATATATTTTTCCTCCCACCACTGGCCATACACACACACACATGCATAAAGTGCACTGTATGTGATAGGCATATATACACTCATACCACCTTTCTTGTTTCCCTTTTAGCATGTTGAGACAATGACATCAATGCCACCTGGATGCTGATGGACTTACTAACTGAGAAAGATGCTCAAATACCTGTCCAATGAAGTTAATTAGTGCTTATCCAATGAGAACAGACACCTATTCTTCCTGTAAGCATAATTCATTTTTTTAGTTCTTTTACCCGAAATTATGATTAAAGAGGTCCTTTAAAAAAGGTAGGCAAAGAAGAGAATTTAGGGACAACTTGGCTAGCTTTTTGAATTTAAAATGCGAAAGTATGAATCGTTTTGAAATAGGGGGATCTATACAAAGCAGTATAGACTCTTCTATGGACTTTAGTGCAGAAAAAGGACACTGTGAGTGTTCGTTGCATGCCCATAGATGCCAACCCCAAATAATGGTTGTCAAAAACATTTGACATTATATATTTCCTAAACAAATGGGGGTCTTTCCGAAACAGGCTGACGAAAGGCTATCATTTTTACATAAACATGTGCCCATCATTCGACCACCACCATGATTTGACTGCACGCCAAAATTGTATACAGTAGCTATATACTAGAGCTCACACAGTCACAGCGAGCATCACTCGCAAAAATTAGGTCTCAAAGTCATTGCAAATGCTAAATTCCACCATCGAAAATGCAGAATCGGCCCCATATTTCTAATGAACTCTGGGCTTCCGTCCAGTGAAAAGGAAATAGGGTCGCCGAAAACCTGCTATTAAGAAATCAATAAATCTTTCCTTTTTTCATTTGTGTTTGTTTGTTTGTAAGCGTTTTTTACTGTAAAGATTCGGGACTATCAAAGTGATTTTAAAAAAATATATATAAATCAGAAGTTAGCTGATTGTACTTCCCATGGGGAATGCCCCAGTGCATTGTAAGTGGCCAGCATTTTCAAAGATCTATCCATAAATGACCCCTAGCTGTATCCCATTTGTAATGAATTATCAGGCAAACAGGAAAAAACAGGTCTCTCATCAGATACGATAGAGTTTTGGGTGACCTTAAATGGGATCATAGCTGTTTTATGGTATGGTCAGAGGCATGACGGATTATTACAGTCGTTTCTTTGCTGTTTCTTAACTAGGTGAACATCGGTCCTAAGCAGCGTCTTGAAAAGGCTCCTCCCCAATTGAGAGTTGGCAATATGATAGGTGTTTACCTGAGAGAGTACAGGCACGAATGGCCCCAAGTTGGAAAAGTCACTACTATCGAGGAGGAAAGCATCACAGTCCATTGGTTTTCTGGAACAGGAACATCCACATGGACCCCATTGTACAGAAGAGGAGGGGAAAGGACGGGAACCCTATATTCAAACTATCCAATCATCAAGCATAATCACCTACCCGTTCTATAGCTCACTGGAAAGGCAAAGCTTCCCCAGGAAGTACAGCGCCAGCTCAAAGAAAAGCAAGAAGGACTATACTCTCAGTAGTGAACTGATTTTTTTGTACATCTACATTTTTCATCCTCTGCAATATGCTGGTAACATTTATGCTTTGTAGACATGAGTTTGAAGCTTATAAGTATTATTTTTGTAATCTTAAAAGGTTAGTATGCTTTTGTTACAACACCATTCAGTAGAGAGTTAAAGGTAAACTGGAGTTGAGGCCGTGTGATCATAATGTAAAAAAAAAAACTGTTCCAAAGAAACAGGAAAAGTTAGATTAGTCCTGTGTATATGTATATTTAACGAAGCATATGATAGGGGATACTTGTCAACGTCGTAAAAGCAAGTTGTAATTACATTATTGGAAAAAGAGGGTAAGAACAAAATGTACGTTCAAAACTATAGACCGATAACCCTTTTGAATGTAGATTACAAGAGATTATCTAAGGTTTTAGCAAAAAGATTTAAAAAGGTTTTAAGTGAAATCATTCATCATGACCAAGTAGGTTATATCAAAGAAAAGAAAATAGGAGAAACTACAAGATTAATTGATGATATGTTATTTCTTTCGATTGATCAAAACATATGATTTTTAGTCACAGTGGACTTTAAAAAGGCATTTGATTCTGTTTTTCATGAATTTTTATTTAAGGCCCTAGAATCATTCGGTTTTGGTCAAACGTTTCGTTCATAGGTCAAAGTTCTTTACAAATATCTCTGACTCGTCACAACAAAATCAGACAGACATACATAATACAAACATAATTCATAACTTATGGCGGGAAGGTAGTTTCTTTTATCTTTTTTTTAGTTTATACATAAATTGGTCAAGTTGGAAAAATGGATATCCTTTACCTTGAGCACATTATTTTAATATGTATATATTAAAAAGAAAAATCGATTTAAAAACTCCACAAAATGGGTCGTCAGTGAACACGAGTAATTTCTTTAATAGAGAACAAAAAAAAAAAAAAAGAAGATAAAATCAATTATGTGCAAAACTCTGTAAGTTCACGAACCGGTTGCGAGTTCTATCGCATTTTTTTTTTTTTGAAAGGTGAAAGAAAGAAAAGGAACTGGGACAACAAGAAGATGATGATGAAGGAGAACACGAAGTTGTATAGAAATGTCACTTTTTTAAAAAATGGCTAATGAATATTAGCCATTTTTAAAATTGGAGAAAAGAAATGTAACGATAATTTTGTTGAATTAAGGGGACACTCTTACCAAACTGGGGTAAATAAACGTTCAAAAGGAAGATTCCCGCCGAATGATACTCGAACTCGTTCTCGTCATTTCACTTGTTGGCTTAAAGGAACGATAGTGTTTAAGAGAGGGAGAGCAAAAGAGAGGGGGTCGAAAAAATAGAAAAGAAGGAGAAGGAGAAGACGAAGCAGAAGAAGAAAAGAAGAAGATGAAGCGACATAGGTGTTTGGGTGTATGGGGCGTTTGATAAGTGCGGTGTAAAATTGTTTTTGTGGAGGAGATTCGCAGGGTTAGTATGTTAATGGCGCTTGCGGTTGAAAAATGAAACTGTCAATTTTTATCTTCAATTCGCTTTCAAAATGATAACAGGTCGACTGAAATCACGGCGGCAAGAGAGACGTATCTCCGTAAAAAAAAAAAAAAAAAAAAAAAAAAGATGGATAATACTGTGTTGAGAAAATTGTGTTTTAATGAAGAAAAATTGTAGATTAACCGAAGGACAATTATAGGCATACTCTTGCAAAAGTCGGGTAAATTTATAGAATTATCGGTTCATCTCGAACTTGAAGGTGCAAAATGATGACAGAAAAAAAAATGATAGGAGTCTTATAATTATCATCGTACTGATGTGTGATGTCAAACCGTGAAGGTAAAGAGAAAAAAGGAAGAACTGTCAAGTCATGATGACTGATCACGGCAAATTAAGAAAAATAAATAGGACTGAGGAAGCAGGTGATTAAAAAAAAAAATCTTACAAGACAACTTTTATGTATATCATGTCGTTCAGTACTGATTCTTTTCAATGCATCGCGGTGCTTTATCCTGGGTTATCCAAATTACACTCTTTGGCCGGTATTCTCGAAAGGTCACTAACTTTAGTAGCCCTACTAAGTCGATATTTAGTAGGGGTTGCTATTCTCGAAGGGTAACTAACTTCAAAATGAGGTCATCAGCTCACTAACTTTAGTCACATTTCACTAATTTTAGTCACCCCTCACTAAGTTAATCACCCCTCACTAAGTTAGTCCCCTTCTCCATAGAACTGTGTAGTAAAGTAATTTTAGTTTGCTATTCACGAAGGGTGACTAAAGTTAGTGAGCTGTCACTAACTACGTCATCAAGGGCAGATTCGGCCCAAAAGTTAGTCAGCTCAGGGGGCATGTTTAACTCTTCGCTAGACGGCGACCAACCAAAATTTCGTGCTGAAACGGAGTGAAATTGGGTCTACTTATGCTGCATTTTCACCTTTTCTGTAAGTATCATGCATCTGTTGGTTTGCTCATTTGTATTTTCATGATCAAGTCGTATTTACCACGCTATGATGACATAAGTTTATTTGCAATAAAATGAATTATAATCAGTCAAAGTCAATTTGACCGCGTTTGAAACCTGAATTATTCCAGCGCTCTGTCACCTCACAGTCCCATACGACCAGATTTACGTATGGCGCTGTGAACGACCTGGTGCATGTATGTAACTGTATGGAACGACCAAGTCCAAGTTAGGCCTACAATCTACTGACTTTTCTACGGAGATCCGAAACAAACAAATGCATAGGCCTTATGTCTTTTCGTGATCTCGTAAATAATTGCAAATTGCAGAAGGAAACTTTCCACAAAACTTAATATTGTGGCACTGTTTGTGTTGGCACAACCTGGCTCTGTATGGTCGATCTTGAATCCGATTCCGAGCACTCAGTCTCAGGAGGGCCAAACTAACTGTTTTAGACCAAAAATTTTGTCTCAAAATTTCGCAGTTACTACCTCTTAGGTGGTAGGGTCGGCACTTCTCCTTTTAGTTTTAACAGGAGTGCCGACCCTACCAGTATAAGATAAAAGACGAAATTTTGAGACCAAACTTTTGGTCTATCATGTCTACCGTCTAGGCCAGGACAAACGTAGGTCTACCTCGGACTGTGTGGTGAATGCCGAACATTCACTTAGAGTTGCAGCACCAGCAGTCCAAAACAGACAACAAAGTTGCCTTTTTAAAAGCAAGATTTATTTTTTTCAATTTAATAGAGATCTCAAATTTTTATTCAGGAACTTTTCAAGTTTAACTCTTGATATTCCACAAATTTGTGGATTCAGAGTTGAAAATGGAAGTTAAACTGCCTTTCATGAGTGGCCAAGCCCCAAAGCCTGGGAATAAATACACACAAAAGGCTTTTCCACTACAAAGACTAAAGTAGCTTGTACATGCTATTAAGTGGAATCCTGGCAGGCTAGCATCTTGCAGTTAATTCACTATGTTAGGCTTTATGAATGCGCAGTTCCGAAAGACCGAAGTCAAGACAAAGCCATGTCATGACATTGTGGGTCTAACAACAGTTACGATCTAACTTAGATCTAGACCTACTCACCTAGTCTGTCTCACAACCCAACTTTGTCTTACCAAAGTTGTTTCAATACAAAATGTTTTTTTTTTTTGTTTGTTTGTTTGTTTTTTTTTTTTTTTTGGGGGGGGGGGGAGAAATTCCCAAATGTAATAATTTTGGCATTATCGCTGGGACACCCGCATAGCCAATGGGGATGGTCGCGGTCAATCTCCCCCCCCCCCCAAATGCCAACAAAAAAGAAAGAAAAAAAAAACCGAAACATGTGAGCGAGAAAAGGAAAAGGTATAGGAAAACACAAGAAAAGCAGGAGCAGACAAGGAACAATTCAAAGAAACGGAACTGCCTCGCTTACTCTGTAAGTGGCTCACACGCTTTGCATGCTCATTACTGCCTCATCCATTTGAAATCCTAGCTACGCCACTGGGCTGGGACCCTGGGCTGGGTTAGGCCCAGGTTACAAAAAAGAGGTAAAACAAAGAATGTTGAAGAAATCTCAAAACCAATATCAATACAAGCCAATAAGATGTCAGTTTTCATACAAAATTTTTATGAACATCACATAGACCAAATAAGCTTCATTTCTAAAGTGTTTTGGAACAAAAAGTTTCAAGCTGAGAATATATTTTATTTTTGTAATCAATTCATGCATTTGGGAGAAAATAAAACCTGCCGATACAGTAAATACTAAATATGAATTGAAATTATTTTTCCAATCATGGCAATACACAGCAGAGTGGGGGAGGGGGCAGTCCCCCCCCCCCAAAAAAAAAAAAAAAAAAAAAAAAATTGAAAAGTTATATTTTTTACTGAAAAATTTTAGGAAATTCAACAAAAGTGTTCACCAAAGCCTTCTGTTTCACTTTAACAAAAGCAAAAGCACCCCATGACAAGTTTGTTCCCTCGCTTTTAAGTTAAAAAAAAAATTGCCCCCCCCCCCACTTGAAAAAAATTATGCTTTTGGCCCTGATTCTGATGTGCAGTATGTTGGACAAGTTGTACTTACATGTGAGGTAGAAAATTATTGCCCTTACCAAATGCTTTATTTCTTGTATTTTCTCTTTTCCTAGGTTCAGAAGATTTCAAAACGAAAATGCAATTTCGCTGAGATGTGAAATGGTGAGGCTAACTCTATGATCAAGGACACTAACTGCCCCCACACATAGGCTACGACTTCTTACTGCACGAAGGTAAAGGAGACAAAAGAAGAAAAAGACTGGACTAAGATTTAATGCTTTTGGTAAGTTTGTGTTTTTATACGGAATGATGACAAAAAGACAGCCGCTGGTCTAGCAGCTGGTTTAATTATCTGATTGTCTAATACCACATAGGCTAAATCCATTTGGTCTACTATAAATTTGGTCTAATTGCCATTTGGTCTAATACATACACTGTACTTGGTCTAACTCTCATTTGGTCTAATGACCACTTGGCCTATTTGCCAGTTTGTCTAATAACCAACTTGTCTAATTGCCTTTTCGTCTAATTCTCACATGCATGTTGGATTTATTACTGGTTTATTACAGGTAATAGACTAAGTGGTGTTAGACCAAGTGGACATTAGAAGAAATAGTCATAAGACAAAATGAGAATTATACACAAAGGTAAATAGGCGAAATGGCTACTAGACCAAAAGCTCATAAGACGAACTGGTAACTTGTAGACAAAGTGGAATTAGACCATGTGGGGCGAGACCAAACAGGCAGTAGACAAAGTGGGAATAGACTAAGTGGGAATTTACCAATTAAACAGCATATCACTGTGTGAAATAGCACGACAACTGCCAGTAATGTAAAAATTCATAACTGTGACAAATTTGTGGCATGTTAGGGGAAATGAGAGAGGGATGGTTGATTATTTTACCATTTGCACTAGTAGTGCAGGGCAAACCATTTATTTAGAATACAAGTGTGTAGCATCTCACTTCTTGGCACTATGACTAAACAATAGTAAGATTCATTGGAAGGTTGGAATATACAAGTATAGTTTTAAGAAAAAAATAACTGGTAACCATGTCATAGTGTAATTACTGAAACATATTTTGTTCAAATATCCAGAATGTATTAGATTTTTTGGTTTTATCCTGAGTGCTTATTATTATGAAAGCCCTTAGGCTGAATTACATTTTACAATAAAAAGTTGAAAATGGAACATAGTCTAAAACGAAATCTGATATATAGGTTATTTTGATAACTGTGAGCTGGTAAAACATACCATAAAGTAACTGTTGATTAAGACGAATTGTTTAGTAACATTGGGACATGTTACTCATATAAGTTATCCTACTCTTTTCTCATATTTTTTTTTCGTTTATGCAGGAAGCTTTCAAATAATGCACAGGGTGAGGCTAACCTTTCCCAATACATCAATTCCCTACTAGAAAGGAAGTTGATTGGGGAATCTGGCAGCAGTTTTCAAATATGGCAAGTCCCATGTGCAGCCCAAGAGGACCCAGTGCTCTATAGAGAAAATAGATACTTGCCTGATATTCAGGTATATTTTATTCAATCTTACAACTACATGAAGGTGGAAAACAACAGAGTTTTTGACTAATGAAACCATCCAGATAATCCAAGTTGAAACAGATTGTGTACAAAACTGGTTACTTATGAGAAGATCATGATTTAGAAAATGGTTAAAATCTTCTGCCAATTTGGGCCGCAATAATACATACTGTTTAAGCGTATTGATTTTGCTATTTAAATAGCACATGTATTACCTTGAATATGGAGCTTCTTTCTTGAATAATATGACACGGTTGTTTCTTTGATTAAAGTGAAATAACATGTGAGTGCAAGAGTAAATGAAAACTGCATGTAATGCAATTAGGTGGCCTTAAATATTTTTTTTCAAAAGTAACAAACTTAGACTCCACTTAACTAATTTCTAAATTGCTTCTTCTTTTTCAGTTCATCTCATTGAATACCTGATGATTTCTCCCAAGTTTTCTGGATTTGCCAGTTTTCCCTGGGTTCAGGAGGCTGCAGGTGGTATAGATCTAGCTGGGAGTGGAGTCAATGAACTGGCTCTTCTTGTTCCTTCTTGGAGCAACCCGAGGTCTCTCACTGACATTTTGTATTATTGGAGAAGAAATTGTCAAGATCACCTCAGTTTTGAACCAATGACCCGATCTGTATCCTAAGCCATTCTTTCCCGAAAATTTAGTAAGTTGTTGAACTAGGCCTTTTAATGCAGTATTTCGTTTTATTAGTTTATCCTCTACTCGTGTATTTTATGTCTGAAATATTCTTTGGAATATAATTGGCCTGTATGCCATTAAATTGATAAGAAGGATAACTTGTACATACGTCAAAGGGTATTTATATGATTCATGTCATTATCTAAATTAAATACCATCCATAATTGTAGTGTGGCATTGATTGATTGATCTAATCTATTGGAAGATCTTGTTGCTGTGATGTAATTATTGGAAGAAATCATTCATATGGACCATTAAGTCACTAGGATGTTGGAAGGGCATTGTAGCATTGCTATCTTAACCCCAAACAAACTTACAGTGTAGGTTTTTTTATTTGATTGCAAATGATTGAATAACAAGCAATAACAAATGATGCTTCATGTAAGGGGTTAGGTTACCAGTTATGCTCTTAAGTAATTGATGATACTTAGTTGAATTATTTTTTATTCAAATCATCTCTTTCATTATTGCTTGAACCATTTCACAAGGCAGACGTGAGAATGAATAATATGTCAAATTTGTATTAGAAAATACAGATATCTCGCCATGAATTCTATACACACCTGGCCTGAGGGTAGTTGAGACTTCCCCATCAGTGTTGCACTACAGTGATGTAAGATGTCTGCATGATTTTCATGGAATATTAGAGTTCAAAGAAGAAATGCATGCACTCTTCGTATATTTAATGCCCCCTTACAGAGGGCAATTCCATAATGATGTCTGGTACCCTATATGTACAACTTTGCTGAAATGATTCGTATCAGCTTTGTACTTCATAATGTGAAAAAATGTAACATTCTCAAATTATCATGGCTTGAGTAGTTCACAAAGTTAAATGAAAATGGAGAATAGTAGGGGTGGGACGTACAGAAAGATCATTTTGTGGCACTGCCCCAGATTGATAATGACATTTTGAAACATTTTTTCTTTTTCTCCAGGGGGAGGGGGGGATAAGGGGAGGTTTATTAATACAGATTAATAAAATCATCTGAAACGAAAGTTACCCTGCTGCATATAATATTATGTCTGTGCTGATGGAATTCTTTATTTTGTATTACTGCATATTATACATATATTTGTTATTATACATGCAGTATAATGATTCTTATTTCCTTTAATTGTTAAAGATTTTGTTAAATGTCTCACAGAAAATTTATGCTGGTGCTCATTGAATTGCTTAGTTTTGTATTACTTGAATATTTAGGATGATACAATCATGATTGGCTTTATTTTTGATCGTCATTCATCATCACACAGTTTAACACTCTTCCCGACTCTTTCTCCAATTTAAATGTTTTCATATTTCTTGGTAGGTTTCTGAGTTGTATAGAGCTTGTTGATGGGAAGTGAAACACAGTACACAACATTATTGTCATGATTTCTTTTTAATGATTTTATACCCTTGTACTATTAGCACAAAACCAGAGATGTGGTATTTTGCTTATTAGTAAGTGCAGCCTTTTCTCTCCCTGGTGTTCATTTATTGCATTTTGTATAATGCTGTAGTCCTTTTTACAAGCCTAAGAATTGTGAGTTTTTCCAAAAATCAAGGAAGAAAATTACATTGCTATATTGTATAAAAGTGGATGTAAGAATGTATTTTTTTCCCGTCCGCAGAGCATCAGTGTCATAACTAGGATTTTATGGGGGGGGGGGGGGGATGGGGGACAGTAGTGACCACTCGAACATATGAATCACATGAGCTAACCTAGGCGAAGCTTGAAAGCTGTGACGTTTCTTCCTTGTCTGTTTCCGCTCCTCATACGTTCTCTTACATTTTTTCCCTCTTTTCTCACTTTTTTCCTAAATTTCTTTTTTCCCCTCTTTTAGCCTTTCTCTTTTTTTCGGAGGGGGGGGGGGGGGCAAACACCCCACTGACCTCTGGCAATCATGTGATATTTATTTGAATTTATACATGACTTTAAAAGGAATCAGGGATCTAATTCACCAAAATCTCAAATAAGAACAAATTCTTCAAGTATATGAGAGTTAGGTAAGCAATTGACCCCCCCCCCCCAAAAAAAAAAAAATAAATAAATAAATAAAATAAGAATGATATGATATGATCAGTGACTCTCCCCTTCCCCTCCCCTATAATGGCAGATATATGGGGTAAAAAACAGGACCAAAAAGCAATTTGGGGGTAAAAAAATAGAGCGGGGGGGGGGGGACTGTCAATTCACAACATGTGATGGTCCGACTACCTACTGGTGTTGGGCCTACCCATTCATATAAAATATAAATAAAAAAATCACAAACTCTCATACGTTCCCTCACATGGTGGGAGGGAGGGGGGATACTCCAGTTATGGAATTTACAAAGGGGCACCCCCTCCCATCGCCCTGCCTCATCCGCGGCTGCGGACAATATTTTTTGTTAGCCTTACATCCCATCCACCCCATCCAGCCCCCTTAAAGTGAATATTTTTGTCGATTTCTCATACAAAAAGTGTACAGAAAGGGTCTGCCTACGAGGCTTACAAACAAGGACTTGTATGGTGGTACGGGGATTTGCAGCTGCTCTAATGGGTCGCCGATTCCGAGTACCCCTCCCAGAGAGAGAGAGAGAGGGGGGGGGGGGGGAAAGAGGGAATCAAAACTTTGATTGATTGTGGAGGTCCCATGAATGAACGGTCAGACAGGGTGTAGAATGAGGGAATTATTTCGTCAAGTTAGTCATTAACATGAGAACACACACTTTGAATTATTCCTTAGCCATTAATGCTTATGAATTCTTTTTTTTTTTAAAAGGGGGGCGCAGATAAGAATGTCCCTTCTTTAAATAGTCTAGACAAATCCCCTATCGATTCGCGCAAAGATTCACAATCCGCCCTCATTTTTATTCAATTGTGACGTCACTGGCCTCCAGCTGGGTGCTAGCAAGCGCACGCTGACAGTGATGCGTAATATGAACTGAGCATGCTCAGTGCGCGCTCCTAATCCCAGGATTAACTTAGTGAGCTCACTAACTTTAGTGAGGGGTCACTAACTAGTATGCTTTCGTAAATAGCTCACTAACTTAGTGAGCTCACTAAGTTAGTGAGCTCACTAATTAGTGAGGGTACTAAGTTAGTGAGGGTACTAAGTTAGTGAGCTTTCGAGAATACCGGCCTTTGTTTAGAAAACAAAACGCGGATTCTGGAAGAGAGAAGGCCCCACGCAATGACTGCCCGAAAGGCCCGCAACGCACAATAGCTGAGTAACTGAGTAATATGGCTGCGAGTCTCGGCGGGAAGCTTTTCGGAGCCGTAAAACAACTTGTTTTTTTCCCATGAAAAACATTATAATTCATGACCGAAACAATTCAAAAACTTATGTTTTTCGTGAGTAGAAATACTAAAGAATCAGGAAAACCAGTTTTTATTCCATTTCATAAACGGTTGCTACGGCCTTTTCCAGAATGAATTCGACATTACCCGTTGGAAAATGCCTCGTGAAGACAAAAACGGAAGTCAAACTTTAAAAGCGTTTTTCTCGAAGAAATACTTTTTCAGAGCCCCCGCCTTCTCGGGGTTTAATGGCAATTATCTCAACAAATACTCTACCCCTTAGCTTGAGCTATATAGCAAATTAAAGCTTGAGAAATGGGGAATCATAATCACTCGAAATATGACATTTGAAAAAATGCGACTTTTGTCTGATTTTGACGTGACGGGTCACATATTACTAGATGTATAATGAAAGGGGGAAGGGTATTCCACGGGGTACTTCGATTTGAAGCGAGGAGTAAGACAGGGGGATCCATTACCGCCATATTTGTTTCTATTAGTTATCGAAACTTTAGCTCTGGTAATATTACTGCCGTAAGAGGAGTTCAATTGGAAAATAATCATATAAAACAAAGTTTGTACGCAGATGACATTTCCCTTTTTGTAAATAGGTCAAAGTTCTTTACAAATATATTACTAGTTGTATAATGAATGGGGGGAGGGGTATTCCACGGGGTACTTCGATTTGAAGCGAGGAGTAAGACAGGGAGATCCATTATCGCCATATTTGTTTCTATTAGTTATCGAAACTTTAGCTCTGGTAATATTACTGCCGTAAGAGGAGATTAATTGGAAAATAATAATATAAAACCCATTTTGTACGCAGATGACATTTCCTTTTTTTGTAAAAGACACAAATTCAATTAATAGGCTACAGTATCTTTTTCGAAGAATTCAGGAAAGTCAGCGGTATTAAAATAGATAAAGGAAAAACAATTTTTTTATGGAATAGCAAGGAGAATGACAGACCTCAAATACCTTTGTTTGGAAACCTAGTTCAGCAAGTTAAACTATTGGGTATTTATTTTTCTGTTGCCGTTAGGATAAAAGAAAATTCGAATTACAAGGAGATACTTAGCAAAATCAAAATACTTTTAGGGTGGTGGAAAGAGAGAGATCTAACTCTTACGGGTAAAATACACTTTTTGAAAACAGATGCATTGTCACGGTTGAATTATGTCTCATGTCTTACAGTAGTCCCTCAGTGGTTGTTTAATGAAGTGGAAAAAATAACTTTTGAATTTTTATGGGCAGGAAAAGACCGCATAAAAAAGGAAAATTATGTATCAGGGCTACTCTAACGGGAGGTTGAGAATGATGAATTTTAGACTTTTTTGTCATATTTTTTGTCTGTAACCCTGACTATCTCGCTTATTGGTGGTCAATTTTTCGCCGGGATTTCGATATGTTAAAGCTGAGAGAATTCTCTACAAAGATAGTAAACATTAATATGCATTTTGATGACGTTATTATGGCCTAAATTTACGATAAAAGGTACCATGTAATTTTCCCTCATTTTACGTGTAATCTCTATGGGACATGACCTTAAAGTAATTCTTGATTATACATTCTCGTCTTCTTTGATTAACAATTCCGTTATTTCGGCTTGATTTTCGCCCAACTTCAAATATGTTGTAGCTGAGAAAATTTTCTTTATTATACGTCCATATTTTTTTTAAACCAGATGTCAGAAACATGTCGAAATTTTAACTGGAATATATGATATAAGAATTTCGTTTTCCATCTACGTGTTATCTCTATGAGCTGTTTTCAGGTATGCCTGAAAACAGCTCATAAAGATGTTTTCAGGTATATCTTCAAAGCACTTGCCTCACATGCTCAAGGTCCCTGGTTCGAGTCCCGGAGGACTTTTTCGATGCTTTTTTTTTTTTACATGTTATATTACTATCCTCTTTAACTATATGATTACATATACAATCACAGTCAATGAAATAAACTGCCTGATTTTGGCCCGTTATGACAATTGCAATGCAGTGTACAGTAGTCTATGTACAACCCTATAGAAAATCTGATTAGTTAAGGTGCATTAAAGCTTTGGTTCACCTTTCCATTATGCTGCGATATCAAATCATCCAATTTCTATGACTTATCGAGACGTAAAAAATTTTATCAAAAGTCTTACCAACGACTTTATCTCTATCCATGTCGAAACCTAAAATATACCGACAGACAACCTAATTCGTCATGTGACGAATTCAAATATCTTTTAGATTCAGAATTAGATTGTTAGATTTAGGAGGGCTGAACATCACTTTCCTCCAAAAAAAATGTGTTCCCCCCTCTATGATAAACATGAAAAGTGTTAGGGATAGGCATGACTGGGCCAAACTATGGAAGAATTCAAATTCGTCAAAGGTTTGTTTCACAAACCCCCAAAATAACTCTTGTGACTTTTGAAAAGTAAGATTTTGCTTTTAATGTTTGCTCACTCATGCATGACTTGACGGGTCAATCTCATTTTCACACAGAAGTTAGTCAATAAGTGTAGAAATACTCCTGCCAGATTATTTTGCTTAAATTTGTTTTTCGTTAAAAATAATGCTTTTTTGAATTGGAGGGGGGGGGGGGTTATATTTTTGTTGTGTTTATTTTTTATACTAAGTTTTACTGTTGAAGGTTGGAGTAGGAACAATTAAGCTATAAAGCAAGAGCGAAATTAAACACCTCTCTTCAATAAAATTTGGTATATTATCTGTGTTTTATTGTTGCAGGTCGGGCACAAATTGTGCTAAAGGCCAGGCTTAATTCTGTTTTGGCGAGCGAGCGTAGCGAAAGAGCACAATCTTGTTCAATGTGAAGCTAAGCCCAATATAATATATGCTTCCTAGAGGGGGCTATCTTGGGGGTAGTTTTTCGGGGGTAGTTTTCCTAGAGGGTGGTTGCTTTAGGGGGTAATTGTCTGGGGTAATGTCCGGAGGGTAGATGTCTGGGGGTCGGTATAGTGCTAACCCACATGTTTGTCATTTTGAGATAATCGCTTTTGAAAGTTTGAAAACATCCATAAATCACGATCTGTTGTCGGGTGTCTTGAAATTTGGTCATTTGAAAGAGTAAATACTTGAGATGAGCTTCTGCGAATTTAGAGAACGAACATGTAGATAAAGTTGCCAATTTTATGACATTTCTGGCAAGTGATTCTGATTTGTGGGTTAGCACCATAATGCACCCATATGTTATGCATGCAAAATTTTAGTCCCAGGAAAAGAATGTACATTTAGTAATGAACAGTGAAACAGTAATCCATCTTCTATGTGAATGTACACATGCTAGACATATTTGGGATATGAACTATATCCCAAATAGAACTATATTCTCACTACAAGATAAATTATTTGGTTTAAGAGGTTCAAGTAATAATGTATATTGATAATAGTGCGACAGATGGTATACTTGCAAAATGAAGAAACAACTCGCTGATTTTGATAATATTCAAGCTTCGCTTGTAAATTATGTCAAAAATGAAAAGTACATTGCAGATTCGAATTGTAGAACAGATAAATTTGCAAGAAAATGGTTTCAATTCAGAGATTTGTTAACATGACGATGCATCTTTATTACGACTATACAATGCCGGTTGTCTTTCCTTGTGGGCGTGGACCATTTCTTCTTTTTTGTTGTTGTTTTCCGGCTGATTGGTGCGAACGGGTGATCGGAGGTACCGACTGGTGTTGTATTTTTTAAATAACTCGCAGTGGTCAGTCCTCAGTAACTGTATACCCCAATATTCAAAAGATGATAAATGTATGTGTTTATTGTTTCGCCTTTTCTTCATGGATTCTATGAATAAACTTTCGAAATACTGTTTTATAATTTTGTCAACCCGACAGTTCAAGAAACATTGGTCGTTTGCACAATTTTCAATTATTATTGTATAATGTATTTACAATGTATAAATGTGATGTACCTTTAATATATTTGTTAATGTGTTGCGACTGAAAATCAGTAAAATTCCTGTGGAGGGAAAAATATTGAGAAAAAAATATTTAAACAATGCGACTTGATCAGTTTTATGAGTAAAAGAAAGCATTTCAATTCCTTTTCTCGTTGAAAATAAGGGAAGCTAAAAAAAATGTAAGGAATGAATGAATGACAATTTCCAAATTGACTTGTGACAGAGGGGCTAGACAGTCTCGTCACCTACTTTAAATGTTTTCTACGAAATGCACAATGTTACTCTAATGGTAATTACCTTCAGTCACTTTACAACTTTGCAAGCTTATCCTACTGGTGGATGGAACATCTAAGCCGTAGCTCGAGGAGGACATTGACGTAATTGTCGCATCGCCCTTTTGGACTTGATGTCGCTCCGGTGTTCCTTGTGTTGATTGTCGAGACCGGGGTGTCTCTGACGATTCGGGATGAATGAGTTTTTTGATATACTCACGCTGTTTTGTACAATCCATTTGCTTCAACAGCTCCGACAGCTTGTTGGTAAAGAAATTGACCTGAAAGTAACATACAGAATAGAAGCTCAGCGGTATACTGCGTATGGACCTCGTTAAAAATTAGCCTTTCATACTTTTTATATTTTCTAGTTTTAATTTCTCTCTCTCTCTTTTAGGACAGGTGACCCCTTTAGATCCATCTGCCGACCGCGTTATGTACAGTGCAATACAATGCACTATGTTCGTTCGTATTCTATACTCTCTATCACATAAACACGTAAACAGTTTCACCAGTAGGGCATTTTGTTATAGTCCTATTTGAAAAAAAAAAAAGTTATAAGCTCTTTTTGAGCATCAAGATTTATTCAGTTTACATAACCTAATTATGTAATGGTGTACACACCTCCTTTGACCGACCCACAGGTGAGTCCTTGCACTCGCTATGAAATCATTACATATATTAAAAAGATGAGTATGGTCTTAAGCTGATCGAAGGAATCGGTGTTCTGATTGCCGGTAGTTTATTCCAAAAGAACAGGGGCAAGATTACGGAGAAAGCTCGATCGTTATATTTAGTGGAAGTACGGGGGCCAGGAGTTCACTGCAAAGTTGTTGATTGTAGAAGAGGTCTTAAAGAACTTGAGGAACGTCAAGAGATACGATCTGAGGGATATTTAGGGGTAAGCACCTTTCAGGATGAAGACAGAGAAGCAACAGTGGAGAGGAAAATGTCTGTATACTGTGATAATAACAGTGATAATTAAAGCTTCATTGAGGTCAAATGTAAACAATGATATTAACAATATCTGTTAAAATGCTGATGATTTTCATGTTTGTTACTTTTATTTGAGATCCATTGCTTGTTAAATTTATCCACTTTTCTCTCGGATAGGACGTTAAATGGAGGTCCCATGTAAAGGCGAGCCACCACCTTTGCACGCTAAATATCCCACTGCACTATTTGTATAAGAGTAGGGGGAAACCCCAGTGAATGTGGTCCACCTGCACACCCCCAATTAGCGATATCGGGAGGAGAGACCTGCAGGTTACAGTGATTCAGTTTGCTTTTCACCTCCCAGGCACAGTTGACGCCAAACCAAATAATAATGAATTTGAATTTGAATTTGAATTCGTCAGTGGGGACGAATTAGGTGGTCTGTCAAAGTTTGATTAAAAATCAATGCCATCCTCCTTGCAGAAATTTTTATCAGCTTAGAACATATTCGAAGCTCCACGAAAATCGAGGAGAATAACAGATGTATTGCTTAAAGGAGACTAGATTTGAGAAACAATACACGTAAAATAGGACATAATTACATTCACCCATTTATTGTAAAATTGGACCATGATGCGGTTGTCAAAATAAAAAGAAAAACGTACACGTCTTGTAGGAAATTGTCTCAGCTACAATCAGAATATCATGACTTTTTCACCATGAAAGGGGGATTTTTTTCTTCATAAATTAAAATCTTGAACTCATAGATTTCAGAATATGTAGAAAATTGCAGTGTCTCCACCCTTTCTAAGGAGCTATGGCGGAATATAAAAGGGAATGTTTTCTGCGATATTTTGCATATAGACACACGCGCGGATTTTCTAACTTGGCGCGAGCGTGCGACATTGTGGTAAATTGACTGTAAATTGTTTTAAATTGTCAAGAAAAGTATCAGGCGTGCGAATCGTGTGAAAAATTACATTTTACGCTTTTTACGACATGCGCACGCGCATATGGCGCGCGGATTCGGACGCGTACAAATTTGAAATACTAAAAATGGCCCGAAAAGTATGCAAAATTAATTTGAGTCGAATCTGAACATATAATTCGCGCGTGCGCTGACCCGCGGAAGTACGCGCTCCTCTAGGTATCTAGAATTAATTGGATTTTAATCAACTTTGATCATGCCAAATATGGATGAGAAATGAGCATCCGTTATGAAGATATGACCTTAAGGTGATTTTCACAAAATGGCGCCTGGATGACCCGATGAACATGAAAATGATTGGAAAAGCTAAATCTTATTAGAACTAACAAGTGACCAAAATTTCATGCAATTTGAACCAACCAATTCTGACATTTCGACTCCACAATAGAAGTGGGTGGAAGGAATAAAAATGATAAAGAAAGCAAATTCTGACGGAGTTAAAATGTGATATGTCAAAGATGACAGAACCACCTTATAATAATAAATTCCTCAGTTTTTAGTTGAGGTGGAAGCATCAATATTATTTTCCATCTACTGTGAATGATTTTCTTGAAATTTTCATCCATATAAGTGAAGAATAAGTTACCTTTGACGATATAGCAAGACGAGCAATCTCATCGTAGAACTCATCATGTAGCCATGAAGGCAAAACACGACCATATTGACCATAATAAGAACTAATGTTTAGGTCAGTGAGACAAGGCTGAAAACAGAGAAATCTGGCTAGGTCTTGCGATGCGCATGGATCATTATTCTCTAGATTCAATCCTTTCAGGGTCAACCTTCGAATCTGTTCAAAAGTGAAGCATGATGATGATGTTGATGATCACGATAAGAATGGTAATAAATAAATTAGGTTGATAACGTTGAATAACAACAATGTCAACAACAGTATTCACAATAATAATAAAAATTTTAGGATAGATACATGGAATTTGTCTATAATAAGCCTTTGCATTTTAACATTTTTAAATGAAAAACTTGCAAACCTAATAATTCATTTGATCTATGATTTATACGCTACGAGCTAAATATATTGTCTTCCATACTTGCCTGTTAAAGCATTGATTAAAGTACGTAAATATATCACACCACGAAATTCATAAATCTACAGTAAGGTGAAGGCTAATACACATATTGCATGGTGTCATCTATATGACAGCAAATTCAAGTTCTTTTCAGGACTACTCAGTGCTTGAAATAAAATTTTTTATAGATGATTGCATCAGTATTGTTTTCTTCTAATATTTTCCCGAAATTTTCATCCACACCTGGAATAAAGAATAAGTTATCTGTGATACCTGTGACGATGAAGCAAGACGAGCAAGCTCATGGTAGAACTCATCATGCAATCTTACAGGGGAATGACGACTATATTCACCATAATGAGAAAGAATGTTCAGGTCAGTGAGACAAGGCTGAAGACAGAGAAATTTGGCCAGGTTACTCGATGCGCTTGGATCATTCTTCTGTAGATTCAATCCTTCCAGGGTCAACTTTCGAATCTGTACAAAAGTGAAACATAAAGGCCCGAATTCACAAAGTAGGTTTCATTTGAAACCGTGGTTTCTAAAAACCATGGATTTTTGAAACCACGGTTTCACCTGAAACCATGGTTTCGCCGAGTCTGTGATTAAAAAACAGTGGTTTCAAAAATCCATGGCTTCCGTTAGACCCACGTTGAAACCACGGTTAAAACCTCGGTTTCAACAGGAGTCCAGGGATTTCCCCCTTTTCGCACTGCACGAGCATGCTCAGTATGATTGATCCAGAGAGTCTTATTATCACCGAGCTAGCTAGCTTTACTTTTATTTTCGTATCTTTGGAATAAAACGCGGACGTGTACCGCAGGGTCATCGTATTTTGCATATTGACCTTAATACGCTTGTCGCCCGGAGCAACAGGCGTATGATCATGCACAATCGCGCTAGTGCGCGCATAGCTTAGCCAAACTTTGTTTACATCAAAATTCGGCCGCCTGGCTAGGCCTATACAGAACGCGTAGGCCTCACTAGGTACGTACGTAGGCCTATATGACCGGAGGGTGCGACTGCAATCGGAATATTCTAGGTTACTCTCTTTGAATATTTTTTTTTTAAAAAACTGTTTAATGACAAAGATAACAAGGATTTTGAAATCGTATAAATAAGACGCTTATTGCCAATTGGGGCATCTACACGACGTTTTATCATGAATGCTTACGGCGTCGAAAAATAAAATGATATTCAATTTGTCGATGGTGAATTTTTATCTGTGAATAATAAGAATGTGGGTAATTAACATCTCCGGCATCATTTAGAAGTGTAATTGATTTCGGACTTATTTTTATCGAAACTTTCGAATTAATTTCGCACAATGTCACGTCGAAGTCCTTTTCATTTAAAAGGTTTGGGGCTTCATTGTTCTGACGGGCATTGTAAATTGTAGATTCAGGAATTCATTGTACTTTTTTAGCAGTATTTTCTCTATCAGTAATATTGCAAGACATTTTTATTGAGAAACTTTTCTGTAGTAGCATGAGAAACTTTGACGTGGTTGGCATTAGGTTATAGGCATCACAGATTTTGTTTTTGTTTTCCCAAATATTTTATTAGACATTTCATTTCAAACAAATTGTCGCATGTGCGCGGACACACATACACACACAAACATACAAGCCTGCAAAGATCCCCCCCCCCCGCAAAGTCAAAGCATCATAACAACCGTTGCAACATGCTGCTATCTTCAAGCACAGCCACAGCCTACCAAGATCTTTTGCCACATCAACCTCTCTTGTGCAAAGTATTAACTATCAATATTTTCCAATAATATCAAGCATATTTACATTGCCTCATCAGAAACCGTAGAAAGTTTTCGAAAGTAGTGGGGGGGGGGGGGGGGCGGCTGCGCGTACAAACCAGGATAATTATTTCCAGGTTTTTGCACAGAGGCAAACGTGTATACTAAAAAAAAGTGAGGGGGGAGGCTGCAGCCCCAGCCCCCCCCCCCCCTCCCCAGTTTCGCGGCCCCTGCTCATAACATCATCATCAATCACAAAACATGACGTCATTCACATCTTGCCAAAAAGCAACACGACTTCCAATTTGATGTTTCTACGATACAAAGTATACAAAGTTTTTATAAAATAACTTAATTTCAGCAGTTCAATATATAATTTTGTCATATTACTGCTACAAAATGTACAACAACAACCAAAAGAAAAAACATTTAGGTAACCATATTTTCCATTGCTAGTTAATAGCAGTGAAATAAATTACATTCTGATTCACTGAATATGAACATGACTATTTTCTCACAAAGGGATGGCATAGTTTACAATATCAATCAATCTACATTCATACATTCATGGCCGTACGCAGGGGGGGGGGGGCACCCCCAGAAATGTGAAAACTTACATTTTTTTACTGAAAATTTTTCACACAATTCACCAAAAGTGTGTACCAAATGAAACAAATCCTTCAATCTCACTTTTAAAAAATGCAAAAGTGTCCCATGAGAAGCTCAGTTGTTTCGCTTCTTCCATTTCGATTTTCTTCGAAATATTTTTTTGCGTGTTGCCCCCCCCCCCAGAAAAAAATTCCGCGTACGGCCCTGTCTACATTTAAATGTATTCCATTTACACTATAAATATTACACTTCCTGAGTACACATAAATAACGTTTTACTCATAAAATGAATTCATAAAGCCATGCAGAAACCATGCCAGGTTTATATCCACTTGGCCTACCAGCAGATGGTCTAATATACCCGGGGCGGCCGCACAGAAACGTTGTAAGCGCTAACAGCGTACTAACATATTGGCTAAACCCATTTGGTATACTATCAATTTGGTCTAATTGCCGTTTGGTCTAATACATACTTGGTCTAATTCTCATTTGGCCTAATTGCCAATTCGTCTAATAACCAAACTGTCTAATTGCATTTGGTATTAGACTAAGTGGTGTTAGACCAAGGACATTAGACGAAATGGGCATTACACAAAATGAGAATTAGACAAAATGGTAAATAGGCGAAGTGGCAATTAGACCAAAAAGTCATTAGACGAACTGGTTGTAGATAAAATGGAATTAGACCATGTGGGATGAGATCAAACGGGCAGTAGTCAAAGTGGGAGTAGACCAACCGGCAATTTACCAAAAGTATCACCACATTATCTGCATAGAAAAGTTTGCAGTATTGTCAACAAGGTCAAGGCATTCGTAGAAAGGGTTTACGGTTCACCATGTGGTAAGTCCTAAAGGACTATAGATAAAGTGGATAGAGATGGAGGTGAAATAGAGAGGCAAGAAAGTAGGAAAGTTGGAGGGCAGAGTATCTTCCTGAAACTTGGTGAAGTCCTAAGAAGGACTGTAAACCAGAAAAGGTGAGAGGATTGAGTTCGTGAAGAGATGAGGAGGCTTGAGTCGGCGAGAGGTAGAAAGACTTGAGGCGGGCGGAGAAGGAGAGAAGGCTCGACGTTTCAGGCAGCTTAACTGTCCGTCTTCACTCCCTTCACTCCTTCACTCTCTTCACTTCATTTTCAATTCAACTGGAAATAGGCCTAGACGTGTGTCGCGTGTGGATATGAAAGTGCATGATAGCACCCAAGTGAAATGTGCAATAATTGTTCATTATCATATAATTAAATTTTGATGAACATCCATTTATTAATGCAGGCTGGATATTATTAACCGAGACCCGAGTTCAAGTCTTACTCCAGCCTTACTCGATCTCGATCCACTCTTCATCTCGTTGTGATGAAGGGACACAAAAATAAACACCTGGGACTGAAAAATTAACCTGCTTGCTCTGCTCCAAATAG
>CM057168.1:23854338-23869073 GCA_029962745.1 Echinometra lucunter | reverse complement strand
TACCTGTGGTTTGTTCAATATGATGTGTAATCATTGAATCTTACTTGTTTGTTTCAGTTATTTTTATAATGAATGCGTATAATTGAACTGCTATACTTACCATACCTCAAGTTAATTTGTGTTTGCGCACGCAACTGCCTGTTTTCCTATATTTTAGATTTCGTTTTTTAAATGAAAAAAAGGTTTCAGTCTACAGTGTAAGCATTTAAATGGGTTTACCATCATAATGCAGTAGAGTGTACTCATAAAATAGCTGGACAATTAAAGGCATTGGCTAACTTTGTGAGCAGCTGATTTAAAAAATTCTCAAACAAAGATGAAACATGTGTATGAGTACTTGTATTTATGCTCAAAAACCCTGAAACCAACCATAATTTGGAAGGAAAAGCTGTAAATTAGACGCAAACCGCGATTTTTTTAGCTTTCGTCTCGAGAGACAATGAACTAAGAGGACCGTTTGGACGAATTCAAAAATACCTTACTTGCCTTCCGCCGCGTGATACGTCAATACACACAGTGCGGTCCGTTGAGTCATGTGCGCATGCGCACTCCTTTTACGTTGGGTCTATGCAACCGACCCTCGTATATTTTTCAAACATTGGTTCACATTTCTAATATTTAAAAATACTTCCCGTGGATATTATGCTCTGAAACTTTCACACTGGTATTTTTTACACTATAACCCTAATGTTTATCCCATTTTAAAGTAACAAAATTAGATTTTTTAAAATCATAACAATGTTAGCCAATGCCTTTAAACAAAGGTTTTTGGTTATTATTACAAATGATTATGTATGATTTGTCTGGTTTATGGACTGTTCATGCTAATCTATTATGGTGTAAATTTTGTATAGGATTTGTTTCATTGGTATTTTTCTGCTTCTGACATTTTGTGAACATTGATTTATGTTATTTTCATAAATTGTACAGTATTTTCAAAGAATGTCAGCGTCTCAGTCTGATCAATTAACTTTTAACTATATCAATAATATTTGGCTAGGTTGTGTACTATGTTCGGCAGATCAGTTCTGCCTTCCTTGTTTGACATACAGACAACATGGAAGATTTTTAGTCACAACTTAAAAGAGTTGACTGAAATTGTACTGTGCAAATTATTTCCTGACAAAAAGTTATAAAGTTAATTTTGTTCGGTCAGCTTGACTAAATGCAGAGTTCAGTAACACGGTCACAGCTAAAAACCTATGGCCTATTGCGCAGTTGAGGCACATTGTGTCTATTGATTTGCCGTGAAAATGTTTGGTCCTCATACAATTCATCGATTGCATTGAGCATGTTCAGAGAATTAGGACGGAAAGAAACGAATTTTTTTATCATAGCGTAATCTTTATTAAACTACTTCTGGCTTTGAAATATAATCAAGCTTGTATTGATATGTGCATATTGCGACATCTATTTATAAGAATGTGACATCTTGATATCTATTAGAATGTTGATTATCTTTTGTTGTTATTTGAACATTTATATGCTTCATGTATTTTCTTCAAAATATGTACACGAATGTTAATTCAGGTTTTAGCTGCGATGATTTTTATCTTCAATAAACCTGGTCAAATGAAACCAAATCAATTCAAATATAACGAAATGTATATCATTACAACAGAACTATACATGTACATTATCCAAATAAAAGTACTGGATATGGAAGTGCGTCCTCATTGTCAGGGGCCATTACTGCTGGCCACCACGTAAACCGTAGGCTATAGCTTGAATAGTTTAAATTATTTTGTTCAGGGATGGCCACGATCCATCCTAATTACCTAGGACATGGAATATATCGAATAATATCTTGCTATGATCCGCACCAAAAAGCTATGGTGGACAAAATTACTACTTTGCTCCAAGAAACTTGGCAATTGAGTCGGATTCTATGATCATCAAGTCTTTGACTATTTTTGTCTTCATTTTGCAAGTAGACGGCGAGAGCAATGAGAAAGCGAGGCATATGGGCAATTCCACGGTAACTGACGTTACCAAGATAGAGTACTAGTAGTATTGTTTATATTGTAGTTTTGTGAATGACACTTGCTTCGGTTTTTAATTACTATAGATAAATAAGTTGATAATAGGGAAGAAACACGTGGACAGTTTTTATCTCAAAATGCATTTCTTATCACAAAGTAAGCGAAAATGTGTCGGTAACTGATGTTACGCAAAAAAGGACATGGAAAATGATGGTGTAGAATCAAATTTATATATCTCATGTTTCAGACTTGTAAGGATTATGTAATTCATTTGACATTACACCTAGGTTCCTGGGGAGAGATGTGCAAAATAATGAGCAATTTGAATAATTTGTTTTAGTGCCATGAAAAATTTACTGAAGACATGTTGGTAACTGACGTTACGTAACTGACGTTACACTTAAATTCAACGTAGATTTTGCACATTTCCATTAGTGTTTCACTCATTACCTACCCAAAATCTGTTAAAGTAATCCATTGAAATCAATTAGATGAAAAAAAAATCTGAGAAACATGACTAAATATAAAAATAAGAGGCATTTAAAGCACATTTCCCTGACCCTGGTCCCATATTTGCAATTTTTTTGTTTGCTTATGTTATTCTCCGTGAGAAGGTCGAATTGTAGAATTTTTGTATATTAAATGTTTATTTGTAACAAAAAGAAGACCCTGTAGTAATTTTAGATATTTTTTTTTAATTAACAGGGCACAGTGCGATTTCAAATTCTGAGCTCTGTGTCCCATGTGTTGTGGAATTACCCATATGCAGATCCCAATCCAGAGTTTGGCCAACTCGATTCCAGTAGGTTTCAATATGGCGCAAAGACTTTTGTATTATGCTTGTCTAACAAATCAATAAGCGCCATGTTGTAACCTACTGAAACCTAGTTGGCTAAACTCTAATAAACATGGTAAAGGGCTCTGTGCAAATTTGTGTAATATCATGAATATGCTGCCCTCTTCTGGTATTTTTGTAAACAAGTTTGAGAATGAATATATCCCTTTCATCTTCGTGTTTGATCTCATATTTTACAATTAGATTAAAGTATATGAAAGTGGATCTGATTGTAATAAACGCAGTGCCTACTAGAAAAGGACGGTTCTTGTGTAAAACATGATTAGGTCTATATGGAATTTTCAGAATACCTCTTTGAAGCGGCTTTATTATAAGTCTGCTCATTATCTGTAATAATCTTCTTCATAATATTAAACTATGTGTTCACAATAATGTTGTGTTTTGGGAATTGACATTTTGGTGTTTCCTTATGATATCATTTGATTAAAAACAAATACAAGTTTTTCAGTCTCTTACCCAATTATCGAAAGATGGGTGACAACATATAACTAATTACAGGGGAGATAGAAGCATGAGGAAATTATAGTCCTTCCTCTTTATACCACTCTCCCTCTTTCTCCCCTGCATTCGCTTTGTTTTCTCACAAACCTATGACCAAGATGATCACATAAAAAGGCATACACAATCACCCTGAATCACACAAACATACACACCACATCCATCCGCACACAAACCCTCACACACTCACAAATCGGTAGGGGTGGCGCTCCTACAGTGGTAGGGACAGTGCTCCCGTTTACGAAGTAGCATATTAAACTCCCCCTCGAATAATAACGGAGAGAATGCCTGCTATATCAAACAAACCAAAACAATCGAACAGCACACAAATTTCTTATCGTAACTAGGTTAGGTTCCCCATGGCTCGAATTTTCGTTACCCAAATCTGCAGGGGACCTAATTGTGCAAGCAAATTGCTTACTAATAAGTGCACATTTCGATAACCGTAGATTCTCGACAGGTATACAGTTGCAATACAGGCACGTTTGGTCACGAACCTCCGTCACCAAATTGTGCAGTGTACCAAAATGTGCAGTAACGTAGCTCTGCACAATTTGAACTTGTTGCTAAATTGTGTGCAATTTACAATGTGCCGTGACAATTGTTTTATACTACTACCCTCTGTCAGAAACATGTTTAGATGTTGTTTTCATGTATTGCAGGGGTGGCAAACCTGGAGCCCGCGAGCTTTTCTGGTGCGGACCGCTTAGCAGCTATACAATTGGGTAAAGTATTGACACACAGTTTTCTCCTCTTTTTGGTTTCCCTCTTTCACAAGACTCGTTACGTGGTATTGACCTTCGATACAAAGCTCTTCTAAGTTCCTCTCATTTCATTAATAACATTAACGACATCGCTCGACATGTAAATCAAATGCAGCCCCAAAAATCACACACTGAAAAGTTAATGATTTCCTTTTTCAGTGAGTTTGCTGTCTGTGCGTTTGCAACAGCTGAAACCCCACACGAAACCAAAAACAAAACACGGTCTTTGTTATGTTTATTCGTGTTGTATTGTGTTGAAAGCCAAAGGAAGCAAAATTTCTTTGTAATAGCTTACATGGACCAATAAAGTATCATGAAGTCTAAGACCTTTCTGCAATAACTGCAGGCTTGTGCAATATGTGTGCGTGTGAAGGGGGGGGGGGGGGGGGAGCCTACCTGCAGCCCGGCAGGTTATCCCATTTTTCAGCGGTGGCCCTTGAGCTACAAAAGGTTGGCAATGTCTGATGTATTTTGTTTATCAGAGTCGCCCAAATGTGAGCCAGGCGCGGCCATTATAAAGTAGGCCCGACTTCCACTCCAGGCACGATACTAAGGGGGTGGGGAGGGCTTTCAGGTCTCAATCCCCCCCTCCCAAAATGGACGATATAGATTTCGATTTTTAAAATTACCTTGACTGATCTCCGTTTTTCTTCGTGCATTAACTATATCCATTTCTTTTCCTCGAACCATTATTAACCCGTTTATATGACTTTCCTCTTTTTGTTTTCACCCCCCCCCCAAAGAAAAAAAAAATGGGGAAGAAATTGAAAGAATAATGCAATAGTGCATTGCAACTTTCATGTGATTAATATAAATACATCCGGTTTATTTGACAGTTTTCGTTGATTAAACCTAACACCGTAGTATTCTTTAATCGGTTAGATAAGAAGGGGAAAAGAACTAAAACTAAACAAATGAAGACAATAATAATTATTACATGTGCTGTTGAGAAGAGCGAGAGAGAAGAGGAAGTTAGCAATACTGAGCAGATAAGTATCTAAGAGAGAGAGAAGGAGAGGTTTTATATAAAATGGATTAAGACTATTTTTCATAGATTTTCAGATGATTTTGTTCAGAATATGAAACGTCTTCTGCTCTAAACGACTGTGTTCGACAATTCTTAACTGAGATTAAGTTGTATGTCAGTGACAAATAATTGATCATACTTCAAAAATCTTTCGTCAAATGGTGTGGAGATCCAAACTGATAGTAATATGTCGAAAAATGAAAAGAAGCGTGATGTCCAGTAAACCAATTGGTAGTTCCGAATGATTATGACCTCAAGGTATTTCAGGTATGGAGCGGTCCCTTTTGTGTACCTTAGAATAGTCAATCCCGAAGTGACAGAAGTGCCTCATGAATAGTTTTATTTTCCCTATTAAAAGAATACTTCTGCCTGGTATCATGGAATGCACCATTGAAGCACAATCATAAGAACATAATATCAAGTATATGTGTCAATGCATAGGTTCTAGATTTTTATCCTGAATCGCCTTTACCTGCTCATTCTCAGATTGTATATACAAACGGTCTTGTACGACCTGTGTTTTCACTATTGACAATAATATTTATTTCTTCATAGTTTTTCCTTTACTAATTTTATATTATCCTTTTCCCGAGAATTAACTGCGCATAAACATAACAGGGGGGGGGGGGGGGGGGGGGATCTGTGTCGTGAACCTGCCAGAAAAGGAGAGAAAGCCATGGCCTGGCCCCCGGGGTTCTGACCTGGAGACTTGTCTGTGTCCTAAAATTGGCCTACAATATAACTTCTGTGATGACTGCGCCCTCTATGTCAAGTGACAAGTAAATATTTCTTTTTATCAAACGTTGGTCATTTTGATGTGAGAACTGCTGCTGGTCTTATGTTCGCTTCATGGAGGAAAAAAAATGTAGGGGCCTTTCCTTTCCGATTGTGATATATATCATTCATTCTACCCTGATATTTGTTTGGTAACGACTAATTGCATTTACTTCTCGCTCTATTAAATTTTGTTTCTTTTACAATGCCTAAATTCTAAAGTAATTATCATTCTTCACAGACCTTCAAATTCCATGGCTCGTTTCTATTGAAATGTATTGATTGTATGAATAGTGAAACAGGAATGAATTCATTTATCTATCCTCTGTAATCTCTAAATTCTAAAGAAAAACAAAGAAAAAGAAAAACATCATTCTCATTAGCTGCATACATGTTTATTCATTTTTATTACAAATTTAATGTACTTTTTATAGAAATATTCTAGAGATATGGATGGGATGATAATGGGAATGAGATTTTTCAAATAGAAGGAGCATGGTTTAGGTTAATTTAGAGTAAATAGTTGCACATACACTCAAATGATTATTAAAGGAAAGTAATAGAAGAGAGGGAGAGAGAGAGATAGATAGATAAATAGAGAGAGAGATATAAATAGAGAGAGAGAGAAAGAGAGAGAGAGAGAGAGAGAGAGAGAGAGAGAGATTAAGAAGGGGTTTACTTTACCATGAACTGAGGATTCGTCCATTGCTGTTGTTTATTATAGGAAATGAACCATGTTCCGAATCACTGAAAGCCTACTAATATTTTACAAAACGTCAATTAGGACTAGTAGAGGCAGATGGCGCTATTCACATTTGATTTCGTGCTGAATTTGATTGTAATCATTTCTGGAGCAGGATTTCCCAAATCATAATTCTTTGATCCTACCGAATGTCTTTGTAAGACCTCACCGGAAGGGAAAGGGGGATTGGTGGGCGGGAAGTGGGTTACAAAAACCAATGCATTTGATATCCTTTTCTTTTCAACTTCTCTCTCTCTCTCTCCCTCTCCTGAAGTCTTTCACACACGTTCAATATCTCACCATCAAGCCCCCTACCCCCCTCTCTCTCTCCCTCTCTCGCTCTCTCTGTGTCTTTCCATTCCGATTCATTTTTATTTTTATTGCAATATTGTCCTTTTATTCACTATAATCGCTTAATAAAACACTATTTTCTCCCAATGTCCGGACCTAACACACACACACTCATGCGCGCCCTCGACAGCAGCATTGAAACCAGTCACGAAAACATAATTTGTATAATAATGAACAAATATGCAATCTATTGTTATAAAATATGTATCTCCATAACGTGGTCATGCTTGGTCGGAGCGGTTGACGTCGTGCCTCGCCTATGACGTGTATTTTTGTTTAGTAGTTCCTCTTCTTGGACTGCGACAAGTGGGCTTTGGGGAATTCACCAACTTTTGAGAACTTTTTCTGTCTGTTATTTCAATCAGGTGTCATCAGATCAAACACATTAAAGGGATTCCAATTCCAGTAATCCAAGATATTAAATAATTTCACATGTATTTCACAGGACTAGAATTACAAAGTTTCAAATAGGAATGGAGATTTCTTCAAATAGAAGAAATATGATTTATGTGAATTTAGCGTTTTAAAAAATGCAAATACAAAACCCAAATCCCAATCTCCTCCCCCATCATTAAAACGTAATGGGTAGGCATAGTCACTTACTGGTAGATCCAGCATATGCATAGCCAGCTTACGACCCCAACCCCAACCCATCCCCCCCCCCCCCCACATTTTTTAAAAGAAAGTGTCATCTTGATGAAGGATACATAAATTATGAGAGGCTGCAATCATATAAAGCTCTTCCCCATATCTCAGGATACACGCATCATAGCCTCGATGGCCCAGGCCACCCACTACTCTAATGGTAAAACTACTTGTGTTTTGTCCCGGGGGGGGGGGGGGGGGAGGGGGGGGGGTTGTCATTACAAGGTGGACACCATGCTCGTTCACAAAAGCACGTGAAAAGGGTTGTTTTTCACGGTCGGACGATGTACGCGCGTACAGTGAAAAGGGTATCAAAATTACCAAACTCAGGAAAAAAGTATACTTTTAACAGCTTGACTTTTTAAGGGTGGGGAAAACATGTTGACAAAATACTTGTTTAGTACATTTTGAGATCGAAGGATGATTACATGTTTAGGGTCCATTTTGAAAGTCCATGTACGAGCATGATGCCCCCCTTGTAATTAGAGTGCCCCCCCCCCCCCCCGGGTGTTATGTGCATGTGCCAGCATTCTTCTCAGCCTGGGACCCGTTTCATAAAACTTGCTATCATAAACAATTGCCCTCTTTCTATGACAGATTTAAGATACATGTACAAGGATTTCAGTAGCTTATTGACTCTCAGCAAGTTTTATGAAACGGGGCCTTATATACCATTAGGTGACGGGTTTCCAACGCCAACAGCAGAATTGAAACCCGTCACGAAAACATAATTTGTATAATAATACAAAAATATTCAATCTATTGTTATAAATGTATTATCTCCATAACTTGATCACGTTTGATCGGAGTTGTTGACGCCGTGCCTCGCCTGTGGCTAGTAGTTCCTCTTCTTGGACTGTGACAAGTCAGCTTTCGGGAATTCGTCAACTTTTGAGGACTATTTTCTTTCTATTTTATTTTTCAAGCAAGTGTCATCAGATCAAACACATTTAGGGATTTAAATTCCAGTAAACCTTGACAGTAAATAATTTGAGTGAAACTGTACAGCATGTATTTTAAAAGACTCTATAATTTTACACAGTTCGCAGTTCTCGCAGATTGTAGCAACTGATTTCAGCCTACGTGAGTCGAGTGAGGGCGGGATACTGTACCCAGCGTCGGTAAAACATTGTTGCGCGGATTTGAAGCTCACTGCATCGGTTCCAATCGTGCAATTAAAGTATATATACTACAGACAGAAAGGCAGCAAGAAATCGAACGTAATTGAATGATCACATGCAAAAAGTGAGTAATGTAGTCCATTTTAGAGCCTCAAGCGTGAAAAGTTTTATAATGTATCATAGCAGTCATAACCTGAGCGGCGATTTTCCAGAAAAGAGAAGAGAAGATAAAAGAGAAGAGAAAGGAGAACGTTCATAGGTGATAGGGATAGATTTATTGTAAAAAAATATGTAAAAGTGTATGTACTTACTTTGCCTGATCATCACCGATAAATAACTGATTGAGTCTCGCTTATTTTGTTTCCAACTCTTCATCAGTTTTCTGGGATCTTGACAATGATCACACAATTATTTTTGAATATAAAGTAGACAAGACAGTTTAGATCAGCATTATTTTCGATCTTTAAGAATTCATAGTGAACATTTAAAATGTTGGTCCTAAAATGACTGTTTAGTCAGTGATAGTCGGACTATATTTTTTTTTTCCCCAAGTTAGTTTGTCTACTAAAGGACTGCGATTGATTGTATTTCGAAAGTAACGGAGACTTTCCGGGAAACGGAACCATGGAGCAAATCAGTTGAAGTGAAAAGAGAGGATAAAGAAAAGCAATTAAAGTTTTTATGCGATTACGAAATGAGCAAGTTATGAAATGGAGTCTCGATTTACTTTCTGTGGCGATCCTCAAATTAGCAAGATTGCTCCAAGTAGCAGGTTTTGTGTACAACTCTTAAAATTTTCTGTACACAAATTTTCAAAATTATCTCTCGAGGTCCAGCTTGTCTGCTTCTTAGCTCCAGATGAGTTATGGAAGAATTTTCTAGCACAACATTGCTTTTTATACTCGCTTTTATTGAAACTGATTTTCCCAGGGTTTCATTCTCCTACAATTTCAATTTATTGACGTCCCCTTCCGATCGAGTGAAGTGTTGAAGAAAAGGGAGAAAGGTTGGAAGAGAAAAGAGAGGGGACAAGAGATAAACTGATCGACCAGCGTCATTTTCCATTTTTCACGGTCCAAACTTTCGCTCCCGAACGCCACTGCAAATAATATAGATGTGAGCGACATTAATCATGTCGATTGTTAACGAGGGAGAACGAGAGTGTGTAAGAGAGATTCATTACCCTTTGCTCGCAACAAATGTAAATATTGCTCAAAATGTACCGATTTAAAATATTTTTGTATTCGATTTTGTTTATGATACGATATGATCCGTTCCGTGCAAAACAAAACAATCTACTAAAACACCGGCAGGGTTATGCAACCTTGCATTCCAACTTTGCTTACGAAAATGGCGACCAATCAGAAACGAGGTGCACTAAATGATATTGAAATTTTAATTTTATATTTTAATCGGAACATGGGGCAAATAAGCTGTGAGTGTATCTTTTTTTTTTTTTTTTTTTTTTTTTTTTAAATATGTTAGCCAATTAAATACTGAGCCCCTGAAATAGCAACTGGTTTTCATGTGAAATTGCACAGGACTGTATACGGCCCTTAGCGCATGTAAATTACAAACACTACTCATTAACGACTCATGACTGCACATACTAATATTTTCCTTTTATTTATATTTCATTATCACGTCACTGTTCGCTATTTAATACGAAACAGGGGAGTTGAATGTCAACGGAGGCAGTAAGCCTTATCTGAAGGGGTATACGTTCCTAGAATAAAAAGAAGATAAGTTTTGGTGACTTCCTTTTGGCATCACCAAACAGTCGTCGCCCCCTTGAATTTTCCAGGAAATGTAGCCGAGAAGTGCAGCTACATGACTTTGTATTCCGATTCGTCAAGGGTTCCTGATCGAAAAAATACTGGGATATGTTCAGTGGGAACTTATTTTTGTTTTGTGTTTAGAAGAAACAATGTTAATTTGAGTAAATAATTGCACATGCACACAAATAAATATCAAAGAAGATAATAGAAGAGAGAGAGATAGAAAGAGAGCGTGAAGGGGGGTGGTACTTTAAAAGAAGAAGGATTCGTCCATTGTTGTTGTTTCTTATGGGGAATTTACTCAAAGCCTAAACGCCAATGTTAATCAGGACTAGTCGAGGCAGATGGCGCTATTCACATTTACTTCCAGTATTTGCAGTATTTGATTGTAAGCATTTCTGGCGGAGGATTTCGCAAATCATCATTCTCTGATCTTACCGAATGTATCTGTAAGACCTCACAGGAAGAGGAAGGGGGTTGGTGGGCGGAAAATGAATTAATAAATCTTTGTATTAGATTTCCTTTTCTTTTAAACTTTTTTTCTTTTTCCCTCTCTCCGATTTTTAGCACACGAACTCTCCCTCCCCTCTTTCTTCTGCCATTTCCGATTCATTTTCATTTTTAGTGCAATGTCGTCCATTTAAGTTTCTTTATAAACACTTATTTAAAGATTATTTTCTCCCTGACTCTCTGACACACACACGCACAACTCGCGCTCCCCACACCTCCGCCTTCTTTTCTCACCGCCGCCTCTTTCTCAATTTCAACTTCTAAAAGTCTTTCTCTCACTAGACCACTAACAAACTCACTGAAATCGTCCTTTATGCTCATCCATTCTTTACATATCTCAAAGACCCAACCTCCTTCCCCATCACAAACAAATAAGGGGTAGGCATCTTCACTTAATGGAAGATCCAGTATATGCACGGAGCCGACCCCCCCCCCCCATTTTTTTAAAGAATGGATGATAGTTACATTAATTTATGTGAGGCTGCAAGTATTTAAAGCTCTTCCCCATTTAATAAAGGATTCATTAGCCTAATCACACAGCCTACCCTTGAAAAAAAAAAGTTATTTGACACCATTGTAATTTGGTGGCACTGGCAAGTTTCATGGTTTTGATGGTAATTTCGTCAAATTACATTGAACACAATGGTTTCTTTTTTTGCAGTGGTTCGACCCAGCCCATTCATTATATCCTCCAAGAAGAACTACTTAAGTGTAGATCATACTATTTGTGTTATCTTTCTTCTCAACTTTCATATACCAATAGATGGTGACCTTTTAACCTCGACAGCAGCATTGAAACCCGTCACGAAAACCTCAATTTGTATAATAATACACAAATATGCAATCTATTGTTATGAAATATGTATCTCCAAACGTGATCATGCTTGGTCGGGGCTGTTTGACGCCGTGCCTCGCCTATGACGTGTGTTTTTGTTTAGTAGTTCCTCTTCTTGGACTGCGACAAGTGGGCTTTGGGGAAATTCGTCGACTTTTGAGAACTTTTTCTGTCTGTTATTTCAATAAAGTGTCATCAGATCAAGACATTTCAGGATTCGTATTCCAGTAATCCTGGACACTAAATAATTTCACAGAAACGGTACCACATGTATTTTAAAGGACGGTAATTACAAAGTTAAAAATGGAATGGATCTCTTCAAACAGAAGAAACATAGTTTGTCTTAATTTAGAGTTTAAGAAATGCAAATACAAAAAAAGTTAATATTAAAGGAAAGTAAACAGAAGAGAAAGAGAGAAAAGAAAGAGCGTGAGAGATTTAAAAAGGGGGTTACTTTGCTACAAAGTCGATTCATCTATAATGTTGTATTGGAAATTCACTCAAAGCCTTAACGCCATTGTTAATCCAGGATAGGTCGAGTCAGATGGGCTATTCACATTTGCTTCCATGCTGTATTTGATTGTAATCATTTCCCGCGGAAGATTTCCCAAATCATAATTTTCTGATCTTACCGAGTGTCCTTTGTTAAGACCTCACTGGAAGGGGAAGGGCGATTGGTGGGCGGGAAGTGGGTTACATAGATCATGTATTTCGATTTCTTCATTTTTCAACTTCTCCCTCTCTCCCCCTCTCCCGAAGTCTTTCAACTACGCTCAGTGTCTCACCATCTAGCCGTCTCTCTCTCTCACTCTCTCTCTCTCTTTGTCTTGCCATTCGATTCATTTTCCTTTTTAAAATTGCAATATTGTCCCTTTGAATTTTTCTATAAACACTTATTCAACACTATTTCCTCCTCCCTGTCCTCTCTGACACACACACACATACACACACACATCCCTCCTTCTCTTATCCCCGCTGCTCTGTTCTCTCACTAGACACTAAGAAACTCACTGAAATCGTCCTTTATTCCATCCATTGTTTACACATCTCAAGGACCCGATCCCCCCCCCCCCATCATAAAAAAAATGAATGGGTAGGCATCGTCACTCAATGGTAGATCCAGCATATGCACGGAGCGAACCCCCCCCCCCCCTCCCCATTTTTTGTTAAAGAATGGATGAAACTTATATGAATTATGTGAGACTGCAATTATTTAAAGCTTTTCCCCATATCCATTATTTATTAGCCTAATCACAGCCTACCCTTGAAAAAAGGGCGATTGGCATTATTGTAATTTGGTGGCACTGGCAAGTTTCATGGTTTTGATGGTAATTTCGTCAAATTACATTGAACACAATGGTTTCTTTTCTTGCAGTGGTTCGACCCAGCCCATTCATTATTATCCTACAAGAAGAACTACTTAATGTGTAATCATACTATTTGTGTTATCTTTCTTCTCAACCTGATATACCAATAGATGGTGAGCTTTTAACCTCGACAGCAGCATTGAAACCCGTCACGAAACCTAATTTGTATATAATACACAAATATGCAATCTATTGTTATGAAATATGTATCTCCATAACGTGATCATGCTTGGTCGGGGCTGTTGACGCCGTGCCTCGCCTATGACGTGTATTTTGTTTTGTAGTTCCTCTTCTTGGACTGCGACAAGTGGGCTTTGGGGATTCGTCAACTTTTGAGAACTTTTTCTGTCTGTTATTTCAATAAAGTGTCATCAGATCAAAGACATTTCGGAATTCCTATTCCAGTAATCCTGGACAGTAAATAATTTCACAGAAACTGTACCACATGTATTTCAAAGGACGAGTATTACAAAGTTACAAATGGGAATGGATCTCTTCAATAGAAGAAACATAGTTTGTGTTAATTTAGAGTTTAAAAAATAAAAATACAAAAAGTAAATATTAAAGAAAGTAAACAGAAGAAAAGAGAGAAAGAAAGAGCGTGAGAGATTTAAAAAGGAGGTTACTATACTACAAAGGTGGATTCGTCTATAATGTTGTATTGGAGATTCACTCAAAGCCTTAACGCCATTGTTAATCAGGATTGGTCGAGTCAGATGGCGCTATTCACATTTGCTTCCATGCTGTATTTGATTGTAATCATTTCCCGCGGAAGATTTCCCAAATCATAATTCTCTGATCTTACCGTGTCTTTGTTAAGACCTCACTGGAAGGGGAAGGCCGATTGGTGGGCGGGAAGTGGGTTACATAAATCATTGTATTCGATTTTCTTATTTTTCAACTTCTCCCTCTCCCCCTCTCCCGAAGTCTTTCAACTACGCTCAGTGTCTCACCATCTAGCCGTCTCTCTCTCTCTCTCTCTTTGTCTGCCATTCCGATTCATTTTCCTTTTTAATTGCAATTTTGTCCCTTTGAGTTTTCTATAAACACTTATTTAAACACTATTTTCTCCCTTGTCTCTCTTACACACACATACACACACACATCCCTCCTTCTCTTATCCCCGCTGCTCTGTTCTCTCACTAGACCACTAAGAAACTCACTGAAATCGTCTTTATTCCATCCATTTTTACACATCTCAAGGACCCGATCCCCCCCCCCCATCATAAAAAAATGAATGGGTAGGCATCGTCATTCAATGGTAGATACAGCATATGCACGGAGCCACCCCCCCCCCCCATTTTTTTAAAGAATGGATGAAACTTACATGAATTATGTGAGGCTGCAATTATTTAAAGCTCTTCCCCATATCCAGGATTTATTAGCCTAATCACAGCCTACCCTTGAAAAAAGGGCGATTGGCACCATTGTAATTTGGTGGCACTGGCAAGTTTCATGGTTTTGATGGTAATTTCGTCAAATTAC
>CM057168.1:23833579-23853838 GCA_029962745.1 Echinometra lucunter | reverse complement strand
CGTTGTTAAGCTGTTAAAACGCACCCCGCAGCTATAGTGTAACTTGCCGGGTAGGTTGCTAAAAAAATAGTTTTTTCTGCTAACGCGTAAATCGTATGGCGAATTTGTATATACAACACGGTGGAAGGATTATTAGAGTGTGTTGTGTTGGTGGTCTTCTATGATACCAAGCAGATGGACAGTTCCTGATAATTCGGTACCAGCAGTAAGCAGGGGCAGCGCTCGGGGGGGGGGGGAGGGGGGAGGGGCATATCTCTTTTTTTTTCTTTCTTTTTTCAAGTGCTAAAGAGAGAAGAAGAAAGAAGAGTATGGACAAGAGAGGACAAGATCATTCAACTATAATAACCTTATTTGTTCATTTAAAATGGATATTAACTCGACCGTGGGCGATTGTTTAAGATCCCCCCTCCCTTATTTTTTTGCCAAGCAATATGTTTTCCCCTATAGTTCATAAAATAGTGGCAGTATCTATTTTTATCAAATCCCCAGTGCTTTTATGAAACAAAAATATACACGAAATAGCACCATCTAATGAAAAGTGTGAAAGCTCCCGCCCCCTTTGGTCGCTTCACTTCCTCGCTTACCCACCCCCCCCCCCCCCTTCCTCTTTCTCACAACTCTGGATCCAGCCACGACTCTCAATACTCTCTGTGACTGTGACCATAAGTGTAGATATTTGTGATGTTAATCATGACTTTGTCCGGTCTTCCATTTTTTTTCCTTTTATCCGAAAGTTATGGACCGAGTCACAGATAGTAGCAGGTTAACGTGAGAAAGATCATGTAGCGTAATTCTAGATCAGGATTAAATTCACATCGATTTCACAAAATATTGGTCTAAATCTGAATTCAAAAGAAAGAAAAGAGTGTCTTCAGTTCTTAATTCTACATGTTCACGTGCAATAATAAGGGTGGGACTGCCCCTCCAACTCCTATTTTCCACAATACCAGAGAATTTTGATCTTCTCTCGGTAGTGTTCTCGTAATTTGTGTTGTATACCAGAAGAGTGTTTAATATTGAAGGCAAAGAGGCATAGTTTTGAAGGTTTGATCGCATTGTATTTAAATTATTCTTACAGGTATACTCTATTACTTTAATAAAAAGCCTAAAAAGACTGCTTTGAATTTGATCTACTTCTAAGATTTAAGAAATAAGAAGTAAGAATAGTATTCAAACATGCTAATAATATTTGATTTGATTGATTCGATTTGATTTATTTATTTTCTGTTTCACAGTGTATACAAAAACAAATATATAAATTCGGTAATCTAGTTAAGACAAAAGTAATAGAACATGTAGAATGAAATAACATTATAAAAGGAAGAACGGAATTATTGAGATACTGAACAAAATAAAGTTGACATAGGCTGAAAAAAAAAGTAAAACGGAGGGGCAAGCTAAGAAAAGCAAAGCCCCTGAAACTCTGCGCACGGTCAAAGACAATGAAACTTGACTTAGCCTTGGTGCGGGCCTTTCCATTTTTTCCTCTGCCAGACATGATGCTTTCCTGAGTTGAACATTTGATTGAAATTGCCTGCAAAATCTAACCTGTCTATGATGAATACGACAAGATTCTAAAGCTATTAAACTGAGAGGTGTTGCAGGAAAGTTAGGCTGTAATCAACTGAAAACAGTGCGCCTTCAGCAGTTTGGGATTGGGGGACAAACTTCCAAGGAGCGCATCATTTTAGAGGCTCAAGTCTTCTCACCCGTAATGCACAACATAACTATATTTCACTTTTTCCAATTCATTTTCTTGAATGAAATATAATTATGTTATATTATCAATACCAGGTTTCTTTCTTTGACTATTTTTGTTTTGTTTTTGTTTTTGTTTTTGTTTATTTTTGTTTTTTGGCTAAAAAATGTTCTGCTGTTATATCATTATTTTGGCATGTTTTGGGAGGGAGCTTTTAGGAGGGAATACGTGTTTTGTCCCTCCATTTTTTCATTCGGCAGAGTCATTTGTATGGCCTTTAGACTACAACTTCGGTCGCATCATGGGTCGCATATACCTGGCCATAAAATGCAACCTGCCCAAAAGTGTAACACAAGCCTCTTCAAAGAAATGACCTTCTCGTAAATTGTAAAATGCCTAAAGTAACCTGTCGCTATAGTACAACCTGCCCCTCTTCTTCAAATATGTATTCTTTCCGCGGGCTGCAGAACGTTTTTGGTTTTTGTACGAATGGGGGCTGATACCCAGACTGGCTGGTTTTTAGGGGTAGAGCCCCCTAATGCTCTTGTGTTTCAGTGTTTGTACGGTTTTTTCGAGCCCATATACGCAATTTAAACAGCGCCTTTTCGCCGTATAATTTTATAGGGTTTCCTCATAATTTCATATTGTAACATTTTCCCAAGTTTAGCCAAAATGGAGAGGTAGGTTGCAGCCCCCTTCCCTTGTTTCCGCATTCCCTGAACAATTATCAGGCTTTAAGCTTCAGCTTTTTAATAGCCACATCCCAAAAGTGTAACCTGAGTCGTAAGTGCCTTTTAAGATAACTCCTGACCGTAAGTACAGCCTGCCCAAAATCATGAAGATAGTAGAATGGGTTTCTTAAAAGTAATCCTATTACCTTCTTGCCTTGATGTATAACCTAGTGTTTTTTACTTTTGTACAGAGTGGCCTTGAAAATGTCACCTGCACTTTAAGCCCAACCTCCTCGAAAATGTAACCAGGGTCTCTTGTACACATTATGGCCTTTAAATTGTCACGTAACTAAATTGTAACCTGCCGAAAATGTAACTTGGGTTGCATATGGCTTTTAACGTATACCTGGCCCTAAGGTGCAACCTGCCCAAAAGTGTTACTCAAGTCTCTTAACAAGGATGATAATATTCTCGTAATTCATAACTAAATGCGTAACCCACTGACCTGCCCCTATAGTAAAACTATCACAATCATGTCCCTCTCCCCCAAACCTGTCCCCTTCCCGGAACGTGGTTTTCCAGGGAAGGCGGGGGGGGGGGGGGGGGGGGGGAGGGTAAGGAGCCAAAGCCCAAACAGGCGGGATCGAGGGAGTGGAGCCCCTAATGCTTTCTATGGTTTTGCGAGCATAATAATAAGAAATCTCAGACAGCGGGTTTCCCCCTTTTGTATATAGGGGTTATTCTATTGTGCAACTTTTCCCCATTTTCAGCGGAAATGGGGCGGGCAGTCGCCATTTCCCCTACCCCCTTTGCACCAACTTCTTGATCCTATAATGGTCTTATATTACTCATCGTGATCAAGTAAAACGACAGAACAAACTATTATATGTTTTTGTTTCGTAATGTATTTGTATTTGGACTTTTTCTATTCATGCTAATTCTGATACAAAAGTTTAGGGCTTTTCCACATTATTGTTAGTTTTATCCATTAGGCTATAATTATCAATGTATTAGTGAGATCCCATCGCTACCAATCAGTTCTAAGCACCTTAGAATAGACAAGACTGTAACGTTTGCAACACGCTTGGTGTGCCTTGCCAGTTATATGCAATGGCGGCGATTTCAGGGAACGAGGGGGGGGGGGGGGGACGAAACACGGAAGGCCACCGACGAAAATTTGTTTTGAGGAATGAAAGGGGAATGATCGAAATATTCTGCCGCAAATTGTTACTCACACTAGAGTATGCACACCCTCGCTCGCCTGTACACACTGACATACTTTTTTTCTTGAGCGAGCCAAAACTAACAGCTTTTTGCTATAAAGAGCCTTATTTTGCCATCAAACTAAACTCTAGGCCTATAAAATGTTTAAATGGTACTCTCTTTAAAAAAAAAAAAGAGTGAACGAGTTTACTCTGGGGTGAATTTAAGAAAAGAGTGCATTTAGAGTGAATTAAGCATGTTAAGAGTAAGAATTGTGATATTCACCCTCTTGAGGGATGACCTCAGTGATCATTCAAGGTTTCTGAATGATTCATGAGGTCACTTTTAAAAGAGTTAATTAAGAGTGAATGTCATAATTTTTACTCTTAATTCACTCTAAATGCACTCTTTTCTTAAATTCACGCCTAACAGAGTGAATGCGTTCACTCTTTTAAAAAGAGAGTAGGCCTATATTTTGGTCACCTCACGCAAAATAGGAAAATGAAAATATTAGTTCTAAGCTTTACAAATCGAGGAGGTAATTCAACGATTACAGTCGAAAATGGCTCTGAAAGGGGCATTCAAAAGTGACACCAGTCGGACGTAAACTTTAATCAGACATGAAATGAGCACTATAACTGGTAAGGGCATATTGTATAAAAGTGGCACTTATCAAATGAGAAAATGGTACTGCAGTATCTTGGAAGGAAAAGGAGCAATAGCTTATGAGAAATCATAATTATGTCCGTCCATGTATCACATTTGAAATTTTGAACCAGCCCGAGCTGAGAATCAAAATTAAACAGATCACTTTAAAACTTTAACACATTCGCTCGTTAACAGTAGAAATGTTATTAAAAGAGAAAGGGACACTTTTTAGAAGTAAATGGGGGCACATATAATAAGAAGGCATGGTACTTAAAAAGGGATGTGTAGTCATTAGCACATTTAAACAGGGACACTCAGAAGTTAAAAAAAAAACAAAAAAACTGCACTTCTAAGAGCAGAAAGGGAGAAAAGAAAGGAGGAAACACGGAAAGGGTAATAAACAGACTTTCAAAGGGGCACTTATTAGTCTTATTAAGGGGTGAACTAAGAAAAAAGTGGGGCTTATAACAAAAGCAAAACCGGTCAATGTATTTGTAAGATAAAAAAGTGGCATTTTTCATGGGTAATATTGAGATCTTTTGTGGCTCTTGATAGAGTGAGGGGCCCTTCTTCCGGGAGAGTCGCCCCTCAACCAGTGATAGTATAATCGTTTCCGGTTGCAAAGTTCACTGGACGGTGATAGCATGAAAATAGTCAGATATAGAGAAGCAGTGAAAACTCATTTTAAAAAGTAATAAACTTAATGCTGTTGTCATTATCATTCATCAAAACCATCATTATTACTATCGTCATCATACCATTGTCATTGATACTGTTATTATAGAGGAAGCGTGATAACGGAAGGAAATAGAGGGAAGGGGAAACGAGAAGTGTAAATGACGTGAAAAATTACTATAAAAAATATTCAAAGGAAAACAAATTGAACGGAGAAAATATATCAGAAGTGCTAATAAAAAATCAACCACGAAACAAAAGAAATGGCAGATAAGGTGAATCATGATAAAGAGGGCCAGGAAAGGGGAAGAAAATAAAAAAATAAAGGAACAGAAGCACGGAGTTAACCTAGAGCACAGGAAAAGACGTAGGAAAAAAAAGGGGGGAAGCGAAATTTAGGAATTAAAATGTAAACAGAATTGGAGGAGAAGAGATGAGGGGCAAGAGGAGCGATAGAAATGGGAAGTGAAAGGAGGTGTGAAGGAGAAAGATAAGAGGAAAAGAAGAACTTGTAAGCTTCGAATGGGAGGAGAGGAGGAGGAAGATAAACAAATGAAAAATGAGAAGTGGGATATGCATGGGAACTAGGAGGAAACAAAAGGGAGGAGGAGAAAGTTACTATCAAAGCCACTGGGTAACTTTTAAAAATCTGCATGGCCCTACATGCTATCAGTGTATGTAATATTGTGTTACTATGAACATGATGAAGCCCTATAAATCCACTTCAAAAACATCATGTACTAGTACTTGACAAAAAGCAAAAATATACAACCAGTAATGCTAGACCTTTTTCGCCCTATAGAATGTATTGGCAGAAGCATATGCCTGCCCTGTTTAGCTTTTCAAATGGTGGAATTCAGTGACAGATATCTTGATGATAACATCCTATATTTAATAAAAAAATCAAATAGCAAAATCTGAGGAAAGGAACGGAGAAAAAACAAAGAGAACAAGAAGAGCCCAAGCTGACGTGACGGGACATTACAACGTAGATAAAGGAACTATGTGAGGACTTAAATTGTAACAGACATACAAAACACACATAGAAGATATACATATAAATATTACAAGCGAGAGAAAGAGGGGCTGGATCATTAGTATCATGACGGACAGGGACAAATCAGGATCAGGGGGAGACAGAGAAAAACTAGAGGCTAGTTCTCAGCAGTAAAGGAGGCATCAAACAAGCAAACAAGAGAGTGCAGAAAGGATTGAATAATAGAATAAGAGAAAAAGGAGAGAGAGAGAGAGAGAGAGAGAGCGAGAGAAAGAATTGAACAGAGAGACATAGAGAGAGACAGAGGAAGGGATGAAGCTTAGAACTTGCCCTCAACCAACCTGACCCTGCATGTGTGTATACCATAGTACCGTACACATAGCAGTGCGTGTACACATTTTCAGCAACTTAACCGGCGAGTTACACTTTAGAGGCGTATCACAGTATCGAAGCTTAACAGCCGTTTCACCTACCCCTGTATCACACATTCTTCTGTTTTCTTTTCTTTACTTTCCTTTTTCTTTCTTGAGGAATCCACGTCACTACAAGCATTGCTTTTTTTTGTGGATTTCTCTTTTCCAATATCATTTTTTTTTCTTTTAATACACTATGTCAAGCAGACATTTAATTTGTTTTTTTTTATGTTAATTAGAGGAAAAAATGTTGTATGTTTGTTTATTTACGATATTTCTGCTTAAAAGAAGAAAAAAATTATTATGTCTTGTGTTATATTGGAAATAAAACCTGAACTTGAACTTGAACTTGAACTTGAACTATGACGTGTATTTTTGTTTAGTAGTTCCTCTTCTTGGACTGCGACAAGTGGGCTTTGGGGAATTCGTCAACTTTTGAGAACTTTTTCTGTCTGTTATTTCAATAAAGTGTCATCAGATCAAAGACATTTCGGGATTCCTATTCCAGTAATCCTGGACAGTAAATAATTTCACAAAAACTGTACCACATGTGTTTCAAAGGACGAGTATTACAAAGTTACAAATGGGAATGGATCTCTTCAAATAGAAGAAACATAGTTTGTGTTATTTTAGAGTTTAAAAAATGCAAATACAAAAAAGTAAATATTAAAGAAAGTAAACAGAAGAGAAAGAGAGAAAGAAAGAGCGTGAGAGATTTAAAAAGGGGGTTACTTTACTACAAAGGTGGATTCGTCTATAATATTGTATTCGAAATTCACTCAAAGTCTTAACGCCTTTGTTAATCAGGATTGGTCGAGTCAGATGGCGCTATTCACATTTGCTTCCATGCTGAATTTGATTGTGATCATTTCCCGCGGAAGATTTCCCAAATCATAATTCTCTGATCTTACCGAGTGTCTTTGTTAAGACCTCACTGGAAGAGGAAGGGCGATTGTTGGGCGGGAAGTGGGTTACATAAATCATTGTATTCGATTTTCTATATTTTTCAACTTCTCCCTCTCCCCCTCTCCCGAAGTCTTTCAACTATTCTCAGTGTCTCACCATCTAGCCGTCTCTCTCTCTCTCTCTTTGTCTTGCCATTCCGATTCATTTTCCTTTTTAAATTGCAATATTGTCCCTTTGAGTTTTCTATAAACACTTATTTAAACACTATTTTCTCCCTGTCTCTCTAACACACACAAATACACACACACACACACACACATCCCTCCTTCTCTTATCCCCGCTGCACTGATCTCTCACTAGACCACTAAGAAACTCACTGAAATCGTCTTTATTCCATCCATTTTTTTTTTTACACATCTCAAGGACCTGATCCCCCCCCCCCCATCATAAAAAATGAATGGGTAGTCATCGTCACTCAATGGTAGATCCAGCATATGCACGGAGCGAACCCTCCCCCCATTTTTTTGTTAAAGAATGGATGAAACTTACATGAATTATGTGAGGCTGCAATTATTTAAAGCTCTTCCCCATATCCATGATTTATTAGCCTAATCACAGCCTACCCTTGAAAAAAGGGCGATTGGCATTATTGTAATTTGGTGGCACTGGCAAGTTTCATGGTTTTGATGGTAATTTCCTCAAATTACATTGAACACAATGGTTTCTTTTCTCGCAGTGGTTCGACCCAGCCCATTCATTATTATCCTACAAGAAGAACTACTTAATGTGTAGATCACACTATTTGTGTTATCTTTCTTCTCAACCTGATATACCAATAGATGGTGAGCTTTTAACCTCGACAGCAGCATTGAAACCCGTCACGAAAACCTGATTTGTATAATAATACACAAATATGCAATCTATTGTTATGAAATATGTATCTCCATAACGTGATCATGCTTGGTCGGGGCTGTTGACGCCGTGCCTCGCCTATGACGTGTATTTTTGTTTAGTAGTTCCTCTTCTTGGACTGCGACAAGTGGGCTTTTGGGAATTCGTCGACTTTTGAGAACTTTTTCTGTCTGTTATTTCAATAAAGTGTCATCAGATCAAAGACATTTCGGGATTCCTATTCCAGTAATCCTGGACAGTAAATAATTTCACAGAAACTGTACCACATGTATTTCAAAGGACGAGTATTACAAAGTTACAAATGGGAATGGATCTCTACAAACAGAAGAAACATTGTTTGTCTTAATTTAGAGTTTAAAAAATGCAAATACAAAAAAGTTAATATTAAAGAAAGTAAACAGAAGAGAAAGAGAGAAAGAAAGAGCGTGAGAGATTTAAAAAGGGGGTTACTTTGCTACAAAGGTGGATTCATCTATAATGTTGTATTGGAAATTCACTCAAAGCCTTAACGCCATTGTTAATCAGGATTGGTCGAGTCAGATGGCGCTATTCACATTTGCTTCCATGCTGAATTTGATTGTGATCATTTCCCGCGGAAGATTTCCCAAATCATAATTTTCTGATCTTACCGAGTTTTTTTGTTAAGACCTCACTGGAAGGGGAAGGGCGATTGGTGGGCGGGAAGTGGGTTACATAGATCATGTTTTTTCGATTTTCTATATTTTTCAAGTTCTCCCTCTCCCCCTCTCCCGAAGTCTTTCAACTATTCTCAGTGTCTCACCATCTAGCCGTCTCTCTCTCTCTCTCTCTCTCTCTCTCTTTGTCTTGCCATTCCGATTCATTTTCCTTTTTAAATTGCGATATTGTCCCTTTGAGTTTTCTATAAACACTTATTCAAACACTATTTCCTCCCTGTCTCTCTGACACACACACACATACACACACACATCCCTCCTTCTCTTATCCCCGCTGCTCTGTTCTCTCACTAGACCACTAAGAAACTCACTGAAATCGTCTTTATTCCATCCATTGTTTACACATCTCAAGGACCCGATCCCCCCCCCCCCCCCCCATCATAAAAAAATGAATGGGTAGGCATCGTCACTCAATGGTAGATCCAGCATATGCACGAAGCGAACCCCCCCCCCTCCCCATTTTTTGTTAAAGAATGGATGAAACTTATATGAATTATGTGAGACTGCAATTATTTAAAGCTTTTCCCCATATCCATTATTTATTAGCCTAATCACAGCCTACCCTTGAAAAAAAGGGCGATTGGCATTATTGTAATTTGGTGGCACTGGCAAGTTTCATGGTTTTGATGGTAATTTCGTCAAATTACATTGAACACAATGGTTTCTTTTCTTGCAGTGGTTCGACCCAGCCCATTCATTATTATTCTACAAGAATAACTACTTAATGTGTAGATCATACTATTTGTGTTATCTTTCTTCTCAACCTGATATACCAATAGATGGTGAGCTTTTAACCTCGACAGCAGCATTGAAACCCGTCACGAAAACCTCATTTGTATAAAAATACACAAATATGCAATCTATTGTTATGAAATATGTATCTCCATAACGTGATCATGCTTGGTCGGGGCTGTTGACGCCGTGCCTCGCCTATGACGTGTATTTTTGTTTAGTAGTTCCTCTTCTTGGACTGCGACAAGTGGGCTTTTGGGAATTCGTCGACTTTTGAGAACTTTTTCTGTCTGTTATTTCAATAAAGTGTCATCAGATCAAAGACATTTCGGGATTCCTATTCCAGTAATCCTGGACAGTAAATAATTTCACAGAAACTGTACCACATGTATTTCAAAGGACGAGTATTACAAAGTTACAAATGGGAATGGATCTCTTCAAACAGAAGAAACATAGTTTGTCTTAATTTAGAGTTTAAAAAATGCAAATACAAAAAAGTAAATATTAAATAAAGTAAACAGAAGAGAAAGGGAGAAAGAAAGAGCGTGAGAGATTTAAAAAGGAGGTTACTATACTACAAAGGTGGATTCGTCTATAATGTTGTATTGGAGATTCACTCAGAGCCTTAACGCCATTGTTAATCAGGATAGGTCGAGTCAGATGGCGCTATTCACATTTGCTTCCATGCTGTATTTGATTGTAATCATTTCCCGCGGAAGATTTCCCAAATCATAATTCTTTGATCTTACCGAGTGTCTTTGTTAAGACCTCACTGGAATGGGAATGCCGATTGGTGGGCGGGAAGTGGGTTACATAAATCATTGTATTCGATTTTCTTCATTTTTCAACTTCTCCCTCTCCCCTCTCCCCCTCTCCCGAAGTCTTTCAACTACGCTCAGTGTCTCACCATCTAGCCGTCTCTCTCTCTCTCTCTCTCTGTCTCTCTCATTGTCTTGCCATTCTGATTCATTTTCCTTTTTAAATTGCAATGTTGTTGTCCCTTTGAGTTTTCTATAAACACTTATTTAAACACTATTTTCTCCCTGTCTCTCTGACACACTCACATACACACACACATCCCTCCTTCTCTTATCCCTGCTGCTCTGTTCTCTCACTAGACCACTAAGAAACTCACTGAAATCGTCTTTATTCCATCCATTTTATACACATCTCAAGGACCCGATCCCCTCCCCCCCCCCATCATAAAAAAATGAATGGGTAGGCATCGTCATTCAATGGTAGATACAGGATATGCACGGAGCCATCCCCCCCCCCCCATGTTTTTAAAGAATGGATGAAAGTTACATGAATTATGTGAGACTGCAATTATTTAAAGCTCTTCCCCATATCCAGGATTTATTAGCCTAATCACAGCCTACCCTTGAAAAAAGGGCGATTGGCATTATTGTAATTTGGTGGCACTGGCAAGTTTCATGGTTTTGATGGTAATTTCGTCAAATAATTACCATGGAACACAATGGTTTCTTTTCTGCAGTGGATCGACCCAGCCCATTCATTATTATTCTACAGGAAGAACTACTTAATGTATCCCGCCTTCTCTAATCCCCGCCGCTTCTATCTCTCAACTTCTAAAAGTCACTCTCACTAGACCACTAACAAACTCACTGAAATCGTCTTTCTTCCATCCATTCTTTACTCATCCCAAAGGCCCGACCCCCTCCCCCATCATAAAAAAAATTAATGGGTAGGTATTGGGTAGGTATTGGGTAGGTATAGTTACTCAGTGGTAGATCCAGCATATGCACGAAACCAACTTACGACCCCCCCCCCCCCCCTCATTTTTGATAGAAAGTGTCCCCTAGATGAAGGTCACATGAATTATGTGAGGCAACAATTATATTAAGCTCTTCCCCATATCCCAGAATTCATTAATCACAGCCTCCCGTGTTAAAAAGAGACCATTGGCACCTTGGTAATTTGGTGGCCCTGGCATGGCAGTTTCATGGTTTTGATGTTAACTTCGTCAAATTACCATGGTACTTTTTCTGCAGGGGATCCGAGCATCCCCCAGCCCACCGATCACTCTACACGGGTAAACCAACTTGAGCAGATACTAAACTGCATGTGTTATCTTTCTTCTCAACCTGGCCCCCGTTTCATAAACTTGTTATCAGTAAAAACTGCCCCATTTCTATAGCAAATTTCTTTTCAGCCAATCAAATACAAGGATTTCAGTTATTGCAACTTGCATATTGACTCTTAGCAAGTTTTATGAAACGGGGGCCTGATATACCAATAGATGGCGGGTGTCTCACCCCGACAGCAGCATTGAAACCCGTCACGAAAACATAATTTGTACAATAATATACAGAGATATGCAAACTGGGGAGCGTTTCATGAAGAGTTTCGTCGGAGAAAATCACCGACAAATGTTATAAGCTACTGAAAATACTCGCATTTGATTGGCTGAAAGCAAATCAGTCGGTGAAAACCACCGACTAATTGTTTCAGAAAACACTCCCCTATTTTAATCTGTATCTCCATAAGTTGATTGCGTTTGTTGACGCCGTGCCTCGCCTATGACGTGTATTTTTGTTTAGTAGTTCCTAGATCCTCTTCTTGGATTGCGATAAGTGGGCTTTGGAGAATTCGTCAACTTGTGAGAACTTGGTCTGCCTGTTATTCAACCTAGTGTCATCAGACAACACATTTAGGGATTTCAATTCCCGTAAACCAGGAGTATAAAGAATTTCATTGAAACTATACCGCACGTATTTCAAAAGACACAATTTGACACATTTTCGCCATTCTCGCAGATTGCAGCAACTGATTTCAGTTTACGTGAGTCGGGTGAGGGCGGGATACTGCACCTAGAGAGCTGTCGATCTGGGACAGCGTCCTTACTTGAGTAAAATGCTGTATCATGCACTTATTGCTCGGTTTTGACAAGTTTGAAATTTACCGCATCGGACCAACTCATGCAGTTATACCCCAAACGGGAAGGCAACTAGAAATCTAGACCGAAGTGTTCTGTCTCCAACAGTCGTCGCTGGCCTCGTATTCTTGTAGGGTCGGCACTCCTCCTCCTCTATAGGAGTGCCGACCCTACCAGAAAACGAGACTAACGACGACTGTTAGAGACAGAACACTTCGGTCTACAAGAAATCGAACGTATACTACTTGATCACATGCAAACAGTGAATAATTTATACCATTCAGAGCCTCAGACGTGAGAAGTTTTATAATCATTGACTTTAACATGTATAAAGGAGTCATAATTATGCAGATATGATTCGAGATTTTCTAGAAAAAAGAGCACAAATTAAGAAAACTGAGAAGAAAAGAGAAGAAGGGGGGCGCAGCAAGCTTGAGTTGGGTAAAAGCTTCTTTGAATATAAATATTATAATTTGGACTTGTTTTGTTGTTACTTTTTCTTTTTAATATGCTGCTATGTTTTTTTGCTGCCATGGCTTTTTTTAAATTAACCAAGTAACTCATCAGATGTGTTGATGGCTTTGTCAATGTATGATACTAGATGGAATGTTTCCTATTTCATGGATACATGCTTTAATTTGTTTTGTTCTGAAGACAATCCTAATGTAAAGATTGTATTTCCATAAAAGTTGAATTGAATGGAACCGTAATTTGGTATTAGGGGGGGGGGGCGGATCGGATATTCCCCCTCCAAATCCATTTTGTATTGATCTATAATAATAGTTGATATTTTTTTCTGTTTCATCGTCATTCACGGATCTTATATACAAGAGAGCACGAGAATAGTCTTTTACACGTGCTTATTCAATATTGCAATTTATATTACACTTCATTACAACAGCGAAGTTTGATTAAATGATTTGGAAAAAAAATATTGTTTCGTCTATTTTTTAGCATGGGAGAACATGGATGCAAGTTCCTCTGGTAATAAAGAAAGGACAAATTTCCAAGTGCCCTTTTGATAGAAAATATCAGTATGAAGATATATAAACATCGGACCATGTACATACTAAACATCCTAAAGTAGACTTGACACTTCTCTGCTTGGACCCCTGTTTCACTGCTTGACCTAAAAACAAACTGTGCACAAAAAGTGAGTCCCCCTAAAACCAACTGTAATTATTTTGTAACTAGGAGTTATAATAATCTAACCATGTGACCTTGTAGCTCAACTTCCTAACAACCCTTTGTGTGAAAATTATGGAGAGCCGTCAAGTAATGCTTCAGTGAGCACAGTCTGAACACAAAATAGCTACTTATGAAAGTTCACGAGGATCATAATGTAACTTTGAATTATTGATGCTTGAATAAATGCTAGATTTGTGTTGCGTCAGGGTATGTGTTGTGTTGTGTTGTATGGTTACTGCCGTACATCTTGTGTGACTTTATATTCTCGTTATTTCACTGTCTGACAGTCCAAATGAGCACACACACAAAAAACCCTGTATTTTGCAGGATTTTCAGTAGAATTTTTGAAATAAATTTCTCTCAAAACGTGTTTGAAGAGGTGTTAATGAATTTTCTTAGACGGTATGCAATACAGCACGATTGAGTGGACGCGGAATAAATACGAATAATGACCATATAAAAATTCCGCTAAAAGAAATGTAATTGCTCTGTGCTGTGACACAGAAGTAAATTATCATTTCCATTGATGTTTTTGCCGGATGCACATATTGACAGTTATATGCCCTTTAATACATGTTTTCACGCATGACCGAACACATAAGTCTTGAAAGGCATCTTTTATCCACAGAAGTACATTAGATATGTTTGATGGAGTTTAACACTGTACATAATCTTTGGGAAGCTTAATCAATTACATTCCACTGCCAATCCTGTAACGTCACGCTCGAATGAGCACGTGGTACAAGGATATCGCAAAAAATAACAAGAAAGTTTAGGGCCATGGTCTTGGCTCCATTCATGTAGGAATTTAATTTCTTATTGAAAAAAGCCTTTTCAAAACCATCTAAATATGACTCTAAAATTTCATCCCATATTTCGCACATCAGGGAACAGAACCGGATGAATTAAAAGCCCTGTTAGAACTGTGCCAAAGGATACTGCAAGGCTTGAAATTGGCACTTCTGTGCCCTCCATACTATCGGTACAAGAACAAAAATATATCTCTCTTGTTCGGTGCTCATTCACATGAATCAAGACCCTTTGTATCCCATGCTCAGCAAGGTTTTCTTCCTTCTACCAATAGTATGGAGGGCACAGAAGTGCAAAGTCCAAACTTTGAAGTATCCTTCGGCACAGTTTTAACCAATGCTAACAGAGCTTTGAATTCACACATTTTTGTCCCTCTACATGTATGTGCGAAATACGGTATGAAATTTTAGAGGCATCTTTAGATAGTCTTGAACAATCTTTTGCCACGAAATTTAATTCCTACTTGAATAGAGCCAGGGCCATGGCCCTAAACGACCTTCTCACTTTTACGATTTTCCTGTACTGTGTGCTCATTCAAGCTTGACGTTACGGGATTGCCACTGGATTTGAATTGGTTAAGTTTCCCAAGCAATATGTACAGTGTTAAACTTCATCAAATACATTTAGTGTACGTCTGTGGAAAAAAAAAAGGGGGGGGGGATGATGTTCGTTATTCCGAAGGTGTGTTATTCCGAAACACACAAATTGCGTATACCTAGATTCTCGTTAGTCCGAAAATGAAAAGGGGTTTCGTTAATCCGAACATTTGTGGCGTCATTCCGAAGGTTCGTTATTCCAAAGGTTTGTTAGTCCGAAAATGAAATAAAGTTAGTTATTCCTACGTTTCGTCAATCCGTAAATGCAATAGGATTCGTTATTGCGAAGGTTCTATAGTTCGAAAATGGAATAAGGTTCGTAAGTCCGAAATAACGAACGAACTAGTTCGAACCTTTTCATTTTCGGACAAACGAACCCTCGGAATAACGAACCTTATTTCTTTTTCGGATTAACAAACCTTCGAAATAACAAGCCTTGTTTCATTTTCAGACTAACGCACCTTCGGAATAACGAACCTTCGGAAAAAACGAACTTTCGGAATAACTAACCTTCGGATTAACGGACTATAACCGGAAAAAGATACATTTCCAGACTTACGTGTTCAATCAAGCACGAAAACATGTATTAAAGCTGGCCCCCTAGAATGAGATTTCGAAATAGCGCCATCTCAGTCCTGAACTACTAAGTTTGTCCCGTTTTTTTTTTCTCCCAGCATGCACCATCCTTTTCAACGTGAGCTTTATTTTTGAGACACATCTGTAAAAATGTATATTTATTCAGACTAAGACAGTTCACTAGAAGCCGAGAAGGGCGTAATGTTTCTGAGACAGTCTCTGTTTGTGAGTAGCCGCAAGTTGGCGCTGTTGTAAATACATCATTTCAGAGCTATATCAGCGCCAGTTCACTATGGCTTTAAAGGGCATAAAAATGTCAATACGCTTGCATCCGGCAAGAACGTCAATGGAAATAACAATTTACTTCTATGTCAGAGCACAGAGCAAATATATTTCTTTTAGCGGAATTCCTATATGGTCATTATTCGTCTTTATTCCGTGCCTACTCAACCGCGCAGTAATGAATACCATGTCAAAAAGTCATTAACACCTTTTCCAAACATGTTTCTAGAGAAATTCAGTTCAAAATTCTACTGAAAATCATGCAAAATACAGGTTTTTTGTTTTTGGTTTTTCTTGTGTGTGTGCTCAGTCAATCCTGAAATAACGAGATTAAGTCACACAAGATGTATGAAATTAACCATAAAACACAACACATACCCTGAAGCAACACAAATCCAGCATTTATCCAAGCATCGGTAAATTAAAGTGCGAACTTTTAAAAGTGGCAATTTTGTTTTCCGACTGTGCTCACTGAAGCATGATTTGACGACTTTCATAATTCTTACACAAAGGGTTTGCTACACGGACATATGATTAGATTCTTATAACTCCTCCTAGTTAAAATAATATTAGAACTAGGGGAATTACTTTCTGTGCAAAGTTTAGATATTCTTTCAGGAGCTAACAGTCGTAGCTCGCTCGCTTCTCTCACTGGTAAAATATACAAGATGATTTCGGGCTGCAAGTAGCTTATTTCAGCAGCGAGATTCCAAAATATTATTTGACAGCAAGGTGGTTGACAAATTTACAAAAGCACCTACTGTATACTATTTTGGTGACGAATCCATTTAGTTTTGTCGGGAGCGGTCAATGGCTTTGCTTGCTGGTAGAAGCTGAATGATGTCACAAAATAATGTCATATATAGGTGATACATAGGTGATTGATATTTTATAGGTTTATAGTGTATTCTGATGACGAAATAACACTTCTGTCATGAAAACCGGTATATTTTTCCTCGTTCGCTGCTCGCGCTCGTTTGTTGTTAATGATTTTGGAAAGCAAATTTATTCGTGAGATGACCGAATAAATAATTACGATGTTTCATAGGCCCACAGTGGAATTTTGTGAATGGATTACTAATGTTCTTATACCATAAAACACAGTGTGCTTCTTCGCTCGCTCGTAATATCAAAACATAGGGTGGATTCTAACATCAAAAAATGGACCAGCGATGTGCCAAAATAGGGTCATATTTGGCAGCGAGTTATAACCAGATAGATATTTATCATATACGCCTGTAGTGTATTACATACATTAGGTGGACATCCTTTGTGGAAATCCTTGTTTCTTTGTTCTGGTGTCCACCTAATCCTAACCCTAACCCTAACCCTATTGTTGTTTGTCCAGCTAATGTACCCTTTAGCTACATATATATATATATATATATATATATATATATATATATATGTATATGTATATATATATATATATATATACAGTGCGTCCCAAAAAAAACTTTACACTTTTGAAATGGCCGCCAAATGAAAAATACAAGAGTCTGGAAGAAAAAGGTTTATATGTATGGATAGCTCATGGACTCAACTTTCATATGAGACCAAAAAGGCCGAAAATAATTCATGCTTGGGTGAGCACTGCTCACTTTTGTAAAGGGTATGAAAATTAGGTTGCGCAGGAATTGCACCCCTTCAATTTGTGAGAGATGAGTCCTTTGGAGGTTACAGAATTGAGGGTGATATGATGAATTCATGATCAGTTGCAATCAGTTAAGGTTTGCTGAGTGAGTTTTATGGTTTATTAAATCAAAATTTTATGCATGAGTGAACGGGAATTGCATTCATTATTGTAGCATTGTACCTTTCCCTGGTAGACTCAGTGGTGTGTTCGTGGGAGTCAGGATTGGGTGATGGTACATGTTGCAGGCCGGAGGTGAGATAGGGTAAGACTTTGTTAGGTAGATGGGATAAGGGTCGAGAGGACAGTATCCCCCCCCCTCTCTCTCTCTCTATCCCTATCTCTCTCTTGCTTCCTATGTGCTAGTGCATATCTTGACAATTTACATTCTTTGGTCTCCACTCCAAAATATCCAAACCGCCTTCCCTTATCCCTTATGAAGAGAGCAAGATTGTGCATTGAAGGAGGAGGTGGACATGTGGACCACTGAACTAGCAGACTTTGATTTTTAGTTTCCATTATCATTTATTTCCCCCTTTTCTCTCATACAAGATGGATGAAACAGTTGTAAAATTGAAATGAATGAAAATCAACTGAAAACAAAGACTGACATGTTCATTTTACCAATTTGTGTTACATTGTACCGTTTTTCTTGCCCGAAACTCAACTGCTAAAATGACTGGTTGGTTGGATAAATTTTGATTGAGTGATTGACTGAGTTATTGATCAATAATGATTGATTTACTGAATAATTTATTGATTGAATCAGCTGAATGGGGATTGAATGCTTGATTGATTAATTGATTGACTGCATGATACATTGATTAGTTGAATGATACCTAAATATTGATTGTCTAAATTACGGTATTGATTGACTGACCGATAGAATGCGATTGACCTCAGGTGTTAATGGATGATACCAGTCCCAGTCCAATTTTGTAAATGCAGGTAGAATTCGGGATCGGGGAATGTGGTCGGAATATTTTGGAGAGGAGACCAACGGATGTGAATTGTCAAGATATGCACAAGCACACCCAGGAAGAGAGAGAGAGAGAGAGAGAGAGGGGGGGGGGGAGCATGCATGTCCTCTTAACCCTTATCCCATCTACCCAACAAAGTCCTACCTTACATCTCATCTCCCCTGCACCATGTACCATCACCCAATCCTGACTCCCATGAACACACCACTGAGTCTACCAGGGAAAGGTACAGTGCTACAATAATTAATGCAATTCCTGTTCACTCATGCATAAAATTTTGATTTAATAAACCATAAGATTCACTCAGTAAACATAAACTGACTGCAACTGATCATAAATTTATCATATCATCCTCAAATTTGTAATCTCCAAAGGACTTACCTCTCACAAATTGGAAGGCGCAATTCCTGCGCAACCTAATTTTCATACCCTTTACAAAAGTGAGCAGTGCTCACCCAAGCATGAATTATTTTCGGCCTTTGTGGTCTCATATGAAAGTTGAGTCCATGAGCTATCCATACATATAAACCTTTTTCTTCCAGGATCATGTATTTTTCAGTTGGCGGCCATTTCGAAAGTGTAAAGTTTTTTTTTGGACGCACTGTAGAGAGAGAGAGAGAGAGAGATCGGTGGGTTCATCTGTGCTTAGTCATCTCCCCCCCCCTCTGCCCCACCCCATCATAAATATGGAATGACGCTTCTGCTCGCTCGTGTTATCATGCGTTTAGGATACCCCTTTTTTCCCCAGACCTTAGTCTTATAACATCTCCTCAACGAGTTTAACCTCCTCGCACATTCCTTTAACACGAGGTTAAACTCGTTTAGAGGATAAATGTTTCGAAAAGAGGCTCGAAGTAACTCGAAAGGGAGTGATTTTGACCATTGAATAGAACTCGTTTAGCGTGGTATTGCTCCTTTTCCGTCTTCAAATATGCTAACTGAACTGTGGAAAGGAAATTATTTAGTAACATGAATCATTTCTCTTTTCTTACTGGTAGGTTTAAATTTCTTCGTTTCAAGAATTCTACTTTGTGTACAAATCCAACATGCCGGTTTCTCTGAGTGAATGGCGGGCGCGGATAGGGAGATTCGTTCACTGGGTCAGGGAGTATGAGAAAAAAGAGCGAAAAGAAAAGTTGCTGAAGGAGAGAACTCGAATACTCAAAATATTACACGAGAGACTCCTTGAAAAGAAATCTGTATCTGAGAACAGCAGCAATGAATGCGAAGAAAAGGCAAACGACTCCTCCAAGGAAACAGCAAGCAACTGTAGCAGCGACGAAGACATTGTCCAGAATGCTAGTTTAGTCAAGGATAACAAATCGAAGACTGAAACTGTCAGCGAGAAAGGAAACCTTTCACCTGAATCTTCAATCGAACAGAACAACTCTACTGCTAAATCAAGAAATGAAGACAGCAACACCCCCAAGGAACCCACCACCAAAGGGAAAAAGTACACACCTGCACATTCCATTAAAGAGAACTACAAGAGAGGTCATCCTATCCTCAAGCAGAACAAACCTACAAAGCCTACCATCAAGGACAATACACAAAGCAAATCTAACACAAAACACAAGGACGATAACATCAATAATACTACTTCCTTCTTCTTCTTTTTCTTCTCCTCCTTCTCCTTCGTCGCTCTCTTATTCCTCCTCGACGTTGATATCCCCACATTGCTGGAGAAAAGCAAGCAGCTTTTGCAGCTATTAGAGATAAATTCGTGGATCAGTTACGTAGTTATGAT
>CM057168.1:23812627-23833079 GCA_029962745.1 Echinometra lucunter | reverse complement strand
AATTAACTTTATTAACTTGTGTCAGGAAATATTTTCCATAGTACAATTTCAATTAACTATTTCAAGTTGTGACAAAAAACTTCCATGTTGTTTGTATGTCAAACAAGGAAGGCAGAACTGATCTGCCGAACATAGTACACAACAATGTCAAATACTATTGATATAGTTAAAAAAAAAAAGTTAATTGATCAGACTGAGACTCTTTCATTCTTAAAATACTTTACAATTTACAAATATCTAATGAAAATCACATAAATCAATGTTCACCAAATTTCAAAAGCAGAAACATACCAATGAAATAAATCCTATACAAAACTTACACCATCATTCGCATGATCAGCCCATAAACCAGAAAAGTCGTACATGATTATTAAATTTCATACATAATAATAACAATAAAAACCAATTTTTTATAGTCCAGCTATCATATCAGTATATGAGTACCTCTTACTGCGTTTTCATGGGAAGCCCATTCAATTGCTTGCACATGGCAGAAGTATTATTTTCATTAAAAAAAAAAGAAATAAGAAATGTAAAATACAGGAAACACACTCAGGCAATCGCCGTGCAAAACGCAATTCAACTTGAGATATGGTAAGCATCAAATGCAGATTACGTACTGACTATACGTATTATGACTGATTGTGTAAAAATAACAGAAACAGAAGTAAGCTTCTCAAGGACCACATATTCTGAACAAACTATATAGGTACTATCAATCTATCGTGGTTCCATTTTAAACTTAACAAGAAAAAAAATGTAAGGATTGTGACCGAGTTCCAAGACTGAAAGGTACACGGGTCAAAGCAAAGAAAAAAAATATAAATATAAACACACACACACGCACAGAGTAACTGACAAGTAATAAAAGCATTCACACTCATTATTATCATTATCAATATTCAAATTTTAAACTAGAATTCGATCTAATAACAGTCCACTGTCTTTGTGCTGATATGGGTTTATCCATTGTATCACACTGTCTCAAGGGTTTAACTTAGCACTATATTGCACCCTCTCCCATTACAAGGGTATCAAAGAGGTTACACGCCGCAAGAGTAAAATTGAAAATCATGAGTAGAACTTAGAGAGCAAAGTAATTGTTACAATCAGTAATGAACTGGAAAACAGATTAGTATGTACCACCGACTGTCCTTATAAAACAAAACAAATTTGTTATATCAATCTTTATACAAAAGAAGCTCATTTATTAGTTTCTAGTATTAGTATACAACAATGAGACAACTGACAACGAGTAAAGATTGTGGTACTTGTGAATCCATATTCAAACATTGCCTACATGTCTTATGAAGCAAACATACGCATATTAATACAAACATTGTAAAAAGAGTCACACTAAATGAGACGAGTATCATAACAGATCATATCAATGTAATCAATAAATATAATGTACAATGTAGTATCATATATACATGAAATATAATTTAGTGCTTTGTTTCGCACACAAGGGCCTTTCGCAATGGTGATATGCATACATAATATTCCTTAAAATGAGGCAACTATATGTTTTGTACGTGTTCAAACTGTTCATAACACAGTTCATAACACACATAGGTAGTCTTCTCTTTTTAGTAAATACAAACACTGCATTGACGACGAAAAGACTAATGCACTGTTATGTCTTTGATATATCGAGTGTATGGGTAATATGTTGTGAAATATGAATTTCATATACCAAAATTTGCATTTGGGTGCACACACTACACCCATTAAGCAGAGATTCAATTGAGGGTCGAGGGTTAACTGAAAGATAGTCAAAATAGATATAGACAATAACCATCCTCATCTAACCCTTAGGCATTTACATTCTGACACAATCATTATTTTTTGTCTTTACATGTAAAAGTTGATGCAACAAAGACGACGTAAATTCCTATATACATGCAGCATATCTCTTTGGCTAAGATGCATCGGGTTATTAATAGTATTGCACGTGTTTAAAATGCATAGGCACGCATAATGAAAGACTCATAATATTGCACATGTTTTGTAAATTTATATTATTCATGAGGTGCATTCCATGTCATTCAATGGATCGAAACAGCGTAATCTTATGATAATTGTCAGGCCATTATTCTCTAAATGCGTGTATATTGCATGTAGAAGTTCATCAAGGCGATGGGGTTTTCCGGTTAGTCTTTCTCTTTCTTTTTCTCGGAGGTCCCTCTGGAACGTCTGGAATGTCTTCTTCTAACCGGCTTCTCTTTCTTTGTTGGTTCTTCCCTCTTGCTGATTCATCTTTATTCGTAGTGTCGGACTTGGAGTCACTGGAGATGTCTTTACTTCTACGTACATGGAAAAAGCAAATGAAGAAGAAAAACAAGTGAATGAGTGAATTACACGATGCGTTATGTCCCCGCCGGAAGTGCATATCTTTGGAATGACCTGCATAAATTTGCATAAACAATGAATTTAAAAATTATGTGTAGCAGTTTTGTGCGCCTCACGTAATTCTACCAAATGAAACAAGGAAAATCAAATGTTTCAGGGAAAAAAAAATCAAAATTCTGCGTACATCATGTAGCTCTACCAGATAAAACAACAACAGCGGGAAAAAGCTATAAAAAGCAAAAGTTTTTAAGAGCTCTGACCTTTTCATGGTTTTCTGTCTTTGTGCATGGTCTGCTTGTTTCGATGAAGAAGCACTCTCACCAGAAGGCATGTGGACGCTGTGCAAATGGAAACATTGAACGATAGCATTGTAATACAGGGTCAGATATTGCAGTATTATTATTACTATTATTATTATTATTATTATTATTATTATTATTATTATTAGTATTATTATCATCATCATCATCATCATTATTATTATCATTATTATTATTATTATTATCATCATCATCATAATCATCATTATTATTATTATTATCATTATTATTATTATTATTATTATTATTATTATTATTATTATTATAGGTTTTCCAGTCCAATTTCCACTTAGTGCATGCAAAAGTAAAGATAAGTCATTCATTTTCGCACATAGTGCATGAGAAAGTATAAATAGGTTATTCAATTTTGCGGATAGGGCAGTCAGAATCACCTGTTGGCATTCAAATTCGCTATAGTGCAGCCAAAATGGCCAGTTGGCATTCATAATCGCTTTAGGGCAACCAAATTCGCCAATCGGCATAGGAATTCGTATATAGTGCAACCATTTTCGCCCGTGAAACCCACTCGAGCTAGGTTAGAGCATTCAATTTCGCCATAGGGCATCCAATTATACAATTTGTGCATCCAATTTAGCACAAGTATTTGTCTGTTTTTTTTAATTGTTATTATAGCTTTCTTATATTTATATCTTCTTCCACTTTAAGGGCTTACTTTGTCTATACTGATTCGCCGAATAAAGATCATATCTATCGGATGGCTGAAAGGCATATGAATGATAACAGAGGGAAAATTGCCTTAAATATCCCTCTATTAATGATGGACAAAGTAACCGGTTACAGGAAAAAAAATAAATAACCGAAAAATCACAAGAGAAAAGATATGAAACGATTTTGAAGAAAAATTGACGAAAATGATTGCTAAAAGACGAAATTGCTTTTGCTGTTATGTGTGCAGCGAGTGTGAAAGAAGAATTTGAATTGTAAATGACGAGAATGTGTGCCAAATGACCAAAATGAAAAGACTTTGTCCGAAAATGATCGACAAAAGACGAATTTGAAACTAGGATTGGCATATTCCAGACTTCTCGGGACGAACTTGAACTAAAAATCTATTAAATTGAATGAAAAAAAAAGTTTGAAATGAAGGGGAAAACCTATAATTCAGATGCCTTTTTTCCTTAAATCTTTGTAAATTATCTATCATAATGTATATTTATTTGTGGTCATTTGCACCATCTCTTCAATTATATGCATTGACTTGAGACCTGAATCATAGCATTTTTCCAAATCATGATTTTCGTTCAAAAAGTATATTTTTTGTGGTCATTTGCACCATCTCTTCAATAATATTTATATGCATTGACTAGAGACATAAACCATAGCATGACTCGCTCCAATAAGGCTTCAAGCAAAAAGCAGGAAGACCGTCCCCTTCGTTAGAAGAGGATTTACGCGCAATCACCTAGAAATTCTGCGTAAAATCATGAAAATACATCCCGGAAAGTACAGTGGTCGATGGAATAGTATCGGTAGTCTGAGTGACAATATCTTGCCCGAGATAAATGAAGTTTATGTATGAGGACCCATGATACTCTTAAAAAGACTCAGTTCATTTCTAATATTTTCTGTTTATGCGGAACAGAATAGTTTTTACTCACTGACTACTGATTCTACCCCATAAGATCGGCATAAGGCCTTCCAGTTCCACTACACTGTTAGAACAGTTGTTTAAAAATAATTACGTTGTTTAAACAATAAACGTACCAAATGTGTAATATAAAGTGGGATTATTTTTAACACGATAGTTGATAGGTTCATATGTTTAATGAAATGACGTGAAATGATTCACTTATACACGCCAAATAGGTCCCTTCGGTCCGCAATGAAATTCTCCTGACCGTTAAAAAAACAAAAACAAAATACTTTGGTGGTTGGTCGTTTTCATGCTCTGCCCCACGTTTGTGGAATTCGCTTCCAGCCTCGATTCGTTCCATCTCTGATATCACTTTGTTTAAAAAAAAAACATTCTAATGAAAAAAAAACCAAACATATGCAACCTAGTTCTTAAATTTCCTTATTTTATGTTTAATTTTACTTTTGTTCTCTTCAGACTTCAGCGAGAAAAGAAAAAAAAAGGTGAGAGAACGCAGGTAGGAAAGTAGCAGACAAGGTACCCAAATAATAAATCACAGCCATCACTCTCCCATCCCCCCCCCAAAAAAAACATTTGGGTGCCCCCCCCCCCCTCCACTGAAGAAATCCTACGCCACTGAGGGACATTGAGATTCTAAAAGCAACACATCTACTGCATTTTAATTACGACAATCTTTTATTATCACTATTTCTCCAGGGCTGAATACTAAACACAACAAAAAAGTACCCCCCCCCCCCTAAAGCAAAATGACTTGGCAAAAATTTTATTACAATAACTAGCCAACTTCTGTGTGAAACTGAGATTGATCAGTTGAGTCATGCATGAGTCAGCAGGCACCAGAGGAAAAAAAATATCACCTTTTTTAAAGTTCACACACCATATCGTGACTTTGGGTCAAGGATGTCGGAACACATTTCAAGTTTTCGGTGTTTGAAGGCATGCAACATAAATTTTATGTGCTTCCAACATACAAAATGATCTGAGCGCCAAATTTCACGCTTCGCTTGAGTGAGCACTAGGTGTAAATTGCAAAAACTGCAGTTTTGGCATCTTTCATAAGGCAAATTTGATTTATTGCAAATGAATTCAATTTTTGAAATGGTGTTTGCAACTTTTGCAATTGATAGGTATTAATTCAGGGTTGAATGAACACACAATAAAAATAAAATTATCAAGTAATTATTAGTTTATTTTCTCGCACTAAAAATCATACTGATAACACTTTTAGCATGTTTATTATGATCAGTGTACATGTATCAATGATCCCCTGGCATTTTCATGGAAAGTCAAACTTCAATGAGCAGGACTGGGAAAGCTTTTTTTCACTTATGGACCAGTATTCAATTGCGTAATTTGTGTAACCTTCATGAGTCTTCTTTGGGAGTTCATCTAATTTGATTTTTATCGAATTCCCGATCTCTTACGCTTCAGGGAGCAAAAGAGACAAGAAAATTATGCAAATAAGAAGAAAGTTCAGGGCGTTGTCCCTGCTCCGTGGCGTATCGCATACTTAATTTGGCGCAAGATCCTGTTAGTGCTCTCCAGGGGATATGTGCAAATTTTCATGAAATAATTCACATGAGAATGAAAAATAATAATCAATGAAAATAGGACGAATTTCACTATTGTTAAAACTCTCCTCCGTAGCTGTACATATTGTTAGTGGGGGAGGAAATAAAAAAAAAATCTCATTTTCAAGCAGGATTTGCCCAGTTAAGGTAGGAACATTCTGGCGAGTCATTTTGCTCACAAGGTTAAAAGTTACATCGTTTTGTTGGGGAGAGTCACTTTTTTGTTGTGTTTATTTATCATATGATGAGTCATTTTCAGCAAAATTTGAGAGGTAATCCCCCCTCCCCCGCCCGCCAAAAAAAAAAGAAGAAAAAAAAAGAATAGAGTGTACACGGGAAAGAATTGCGGTCTGTCTTTTTTTTTAGTTTCCTGCACAGAAGTAAAATCGGGTAGAAGAAAAAAATCACAGCACTGATTAAAAAGAAAAAATGTATTTTTGTTAGATCGAAGCTTTTTCCATGATAGCAAAGAAACAACAAGCAACATTCCTATTCAAATTTTCCTGAAAAGGGAGTGGTTGTGTTCTTGTACACAAAGGCTTGCCGGATAAGGAAATGCTTATGGATCAATTTCACAAAGCAAGAGGGCAGCAGACTGTTCGACACAGTTCGATATACTGATCAATATCTTCAAAAATGTAAGAAATACGTAAAATTGATCATGATATTGCAAGAAATTAATTAAAGTACTGAGTCATAACACACCTTGACTAGATTAGACAGTGATGAACGGAAACAAGATTTCATAGTAACAACATGGTGCTTATGTTTTTTTCTTTTTTTTTTTTTAAGGGAAACAAAAAATTAGCTAGATTTAAGCATAGAGCTACAGCTCCATGATTTAATATTACATTGTATGTGCTTTAGAGATACTTGTTGCTGTAAATCTTTTTTTTTTTTTTGAATCAGTTATGATCAGTTCTGAAGATTTTTTTGGTCATTTTGTGAAAAATGCTCTGGAATACATCCCAAGGGTTTGTATATTTAGGTGGTTGGGGGAAAGTTAATTCTTCATAAAAATTGCTGTTTCAAATTGTAGTTTGAAATGATAATAGCTCTATGATATTGGTGAATATTAATTTTTCATTATGCTGTTCTTGGTTTTCTACATTACGAAGGAAGATCGAGATGTTTGGGAATTCAAAGCTTCTGTAAGGGCAAAAGGACTATTTCTTTTCATCATTGGTGGGAGGTAATAATGCTCAAAAGCTTATTTGTATATGGAATGTTATAAGAGAAAGAATGCACTTCAACGAATAAGTGAAGATAGATAACAGTGCAGGCATAAATCCTGTAATGTTCAGAATGGTTACCCTGATTTGTATTACGTAACTGAATCACACTATACAATAATTCATTGAGATGAGAAAAGAAAATAGCCTGTCGAATACATTTGATGTAGAAGCAGGAATGTGTGAGGTGTTTAGTAATTCAAAAACAGGAGAAGGAAACAATTAAGTTGAATTCGTAAAATGTTGAACCTTGTTTCAGGCGAGGTAATGTGCTATCCACTAGCTATGACGTGTCGGGTTTTTTTCATCAACTTTCATTGGTCCGTGAAGGCTGGTGGCGAGAGTTCATGTTTTTTAATTGACCTCGTCTCTAAGTTTCTCGGGACAATTGGAGCTGATTGGGCGTGGTATTTGAGTTGTCAACTGAATGATTTGGATAATCTATGGGTAATTATCAATTTCTTTTATCACCAATGACGCGACACGCTTTCTTGTCTCTGTTTGGTCCGGGAGGGCTGGAAGGCGAGAGTCGGATACAGCTGGTTGGGGTGGATGATTGGCTGACGGCTAGCGAACGAGCTGTACTTTTTAAACAGGGCTCGTCACTAGCTAGTCTTAAGGGCCACCATGTTCATGAGCATGATGATGTTCGCTAACGGACAAAAATTATAAATAATTCTTGTAATTGATGTTCTTTCCCAAAAGGGATATAAGTAGATTGCATAAAGATTTTGAGGCTTTAGGATTTACATGACGAGGAATAAAGTCACAATAAAAGGTGTGCTTTGATTTTAGAAATTATGGAAGAATGGCTATAGAATAAAAAAGTCACAGTATTTTGTGAACTTTCGGTACTATTGAATGCAGAATATACAGAGGGCAGGCATATTTATGAATAAATGTTAATGCCAATTGTTTAGGTTATAAGAAGAAAAAACAGCTGGTTATTCCTTTCTGTCGAATACAGTCATATAGTACCCTGGTTTAGGCGATGTAATTATGTCATGCACTTTTTTTTTTCTTTTTTTTCTTAGTTATGATTGGTCCGCGGAAGCTGGTGGCGAGAGTTCATGTTTATTGACCTCGTCTCTGGTTTCTCGGGACAATCGGGGCTGACTGGGCATGGTGCTATTGAATGAGAAACTTTCAGAAAGGCTGGCATATTTGTAATGCCATTTGTTAGGATGCAAGAAGGAAAGTAGCTAGTTAGTGAAATAATAGTAGAAATATGTCAGTTTTGTCGAACAAGTACAATGTGTTAGAGTCCTGGTTTAGGTGAGGTAGTTATGACGTGACTGTTTCGCGAAGGTTGGTGCCGAGAGTTCGTTTGTCAGTTTAGTAACCCGAGTCGAGCTCTGGTTTCTCTGGACCATTGGAGCTGGCTGGGCGTGGTTTGCAATGATGAACTGAATACTAATATGAATATCTTTTAAAAGTCATGGCGAGTCACGTCCTGTCGGCTCTGATTGGCCCGGGAGGCTGGAAGGCGAAAGTATAAAATTGAGACCTCGTCACCACCTTCCTGTATGTGATCACCCAGCTGGGCCCCATCTTGCAGGGAGTTGCGATTGATCTGCGGAAAATTTGTACAATGTCTTTTTATAAATAGGGAGTTACATGCTGGTTTGTCGAGACAATGATAAATGCGTGAATATATAACTATAGGAAAATTTTGGAACAAGCGTGCATCTTTACAGTTTGGCGTTGCCGGCCTTCCATATAGTGGTGGTTAGTTAGGTCTGTCGCGGTTCTTTGTAGGATGGGTGGGCCCAAATGTAGTTTATCAATAAGGGTTGGATGAAAAGTATGGCGACGGCAAGGGAACGAACTGTACTTTGAAAGAGGTTTCGGCCCTAGCTGGTCTTCAGCCATCTTTAAGAGGTTCGAAAGCAGACAAAATGTAAGCTAAATCTTGCAAAGGATACCTTTTCCCCCTTTCCTCTTCCTTTCTTTTGATCTTTTTTTTTCGCATGAATGGGAATAATAATTTCATTTTTATTTCTGTAAAAAAAAAAGAGTAAGTTTAAAAAAAAAAATTAAGATATTGCATAAAGATTTTGAGATTTTAGATATTATATGAAGAGGAATAAAAGTCACAAATATTATTACTATTTATTTCATTTTATTTTAATTAACTGAAAAATATTCAAGGAGTTTGTATATCTATCAATGAAATGTTTAAAACCAATTTTTAAGATAGGAAAAAAGAAAAACAGTTGTTATACTTAGTATAAATACTGGGATGAGTGAGGTAATTTTTTTTTTTTTTATTTAGGGAGGGAGTGATAAATTTTGTGAAAATAACTTTGAATTTTCTTTAATTTTAGTTTTCAAATCACAGGAGTGATGGGAGAGGCCTCAAAATAGGCCTATTCGTATTTTGCATTTGTTTTTCTTTAGGATATGAAGAAAAGTCTTTCTTCTTTGGGTTTCATAGTAGGGACAGTCTATGGGCATGTGTTTGAGTATGTTTGCAGAAGTGTATGTGTTGTGTGTGTTGGGGTGAAGTGGAATGATATGTTGGGTGTTGTGTTTTCCAGTTCTGGTGTCTGTCTGTATTTATCTTATCCCCATTTTAGTTTAACAGGTTGTTTTATCATTTTAAAAAAATCGAGCTACCAATTTGCAGTAACATCATTATCATTCATATCTTTGTTCCAAAGTTTTTGTCAGAGGTTTAGACTTTTTGTGTTAATTGATGTCGGGTAACTTAAAACTAATTTCGGTCAATGTCAGAGGTTTGAGAGACAGAATCAAAAGGAATAAAATATTTCAGTGGTGTCAGATGATGGGTGATATAATATTCCTACAGGAAACTTTCAGCACAAAAGACACTGAAGGTGGATGGAAGGCTGATTGGCAGGGGGAAATGTTTTTCAGTCATGGGAGTAACCACAGTAAGGGAGTTATCATAATGTTTAAATCCAAGGTTGATTTTCTCAAAGAAAAAATTATAATTGATAAAGAAGGACGATATGTTATAATCAAAGGAAAATGTCAAGGTGAAAAGATTATATTGGGCAGTGTATATTTCCCCACAGGGAATAAAGAAAACTCACAATGCAATTTTCTGTCTGATTTAGACAAAATTTTATCTTCTGTTTTTAGTCAAGAATATTCTCTTATTGTTGGAGGAGATTTTAATATTGCTATGAATCGAAACTTAGACTACATGGGTGGAAGTAATATTTCGAAAAATAGATATAAAGATTCATTGGTTGATTTTCTTGATAGGCTAAATCTAACTGATGTATGGCGGAAGCGGCATCCTAACAAAAAAGAATTTACCTTCAAACAAAATAATCCCTTCGTTCAGAGCAGATTAGATTATATTTTCATCTCCTCGAAATTAGAAAAAGACGTGAAAAGTTCAGATATTTTACCCTCTATCACTCCTGACCATGCTGGAGTTCAGGTCGTGTTTAATAATTTAGTCGAAAGCTTTGCATATGGGAGATCTTACTGGAAGTTTAACAGCAGTTTATGCTCTGATAAAGATTTTGTAGACGGGGTAAAGATGAAGATTTCTGAAATAGACAGAATATGGCGGGACCAAATAATAAGCAAGATTAAATTTTGGGATTTTATGAAAATGAAGTTAAGAGAATATATAATGGCATTTTCCCGTGAAAGAGCAAAACTCAGAAAAAATCACATTGAAAAATTACAAAAAGAAATTAAAGATTTAGAAAATCGCTTGACGATCACTTTTCATATTGACATCCAAAACGAAATTGAATTTAAAAAAGAGAAACTAGATAAACTTTTCGACTATTCTCGTCAAGGTCTAAAGGTCCGTTCAAGAGCCCAATGGTCTGAAGAAGGAGAAAGAAATTCACAGTTCTTTGAACAATTACTTAAATCCAATAAAAGGAGAAGTGCGATTAAGGAGATTTATGATAAAAATCAGGAAACGGTGCGAGATTGCAAAGGAATTATAAAATCATTCGGGAGTTTTATAAAAATTTATATGCATGTAAAAATCTTGAAACTAGTGATGATATTGAAAATATGTTTTTTAATGATTTACCCAAACTGAGTAAAGAAAATAGAGAGTTTTGTGAATATCCAATAACACATGAAGAATGCTTTCAGGCTTTAAAGGAAATGAAATGGAATAAATCGCCTGGCAATGATGGTTTTACCGCAGAGTTCTACTTTACATTTTGGCCACTTTTAGGGAAAATCATAGTTGAAGCTTTCAATGAGAGTTTTGAAGTTAAAATGTTGTCAAATTCGCAGAGACAGGGGGTAATTACTTTAATTGAAAAAGAAGGCAAAAATCCTTTGCACATGAAAAACTACAGGCCGATAACTCTTTTGAATGTTGATTATAAAATTTTGTCAAAGGTGTTAGCGACAAGGGTGAAAGAGGTCTTGGGAGATATTATTCATTGTGATCAAGTGGGTTATGTCAAAGATCGTAATATTGGGGAAGCAGTTCGGTTAATTGATGATATGTTTTTTCAGTCTTTGTATCAACCCTTAGGTTTTTTGATTGCAGTGGATTTTGAAAAGGCATTCGATTGTATCTCTCATAAACTTTTATTTAAAACTTTAGAACATTTCGGGTTTGGGAAAAATCTGTGTTCTTGGGTCAAAACTCTGTATAATAATGTTAGTAGTTGCGTGTTGAACGGGGGGCATTCTACGGGATATTTTGAAGTTAATAGAGGAGTAAGGCAAGGGGATCCACTCTCTCCATATTTATTTATCATAGCGATTGAATTATTAGCTCATTATATTAGGAGAGATGTTAATATTAAAGGGATAGGATTTGGGAAACGGGAAATAAAACAAGTTCTGTATGCAGATGACATTACATTGTTTTTAAAAGATATGAATTCGATCCATAGAGTAAAGAAAATATTCTCAGATTTTGAAAATTTAAGTGGATTGAAGATTAATATGGATAAAACAAACTTTTTATGGTTGGGAGAAGAAAGAGATAGACCTGGTTTACCACTTCTTGGACATTGGTTACAACATATTAAAATCTTAGGGGTTTATTTCGCACGAGATTGTAAAGTCAAAGATGATTTGAATTATAAGGAAATCTTGAGTAAAATTAAAAGACTTATTGGTTGGTGGAAACAAAGAGATCTTACAATGTATGGTAAAATAAAACTTTTGAAAATGTATGCATTTTCAAAATTAAATTATGTTTCCTCACTGATGACAGTCCCAAAAGACGTTTTTAAGGAAATAGAAAAAATTTCTTTCAATTTTATTTGGGGAGGAAAAGATAGAATAAAACGCAAGGTTCTATATCAAGACTATTCTGTTGGAGGACTGAGAGCTCCAAATTTTGAGGTCTTTGTTAAAACCCAACGGATAATGTGGATTAAACGTTTATTAGATGGAGGGGAAAGTTCGGGTTGGAAAGCAACCTTCGAATATTTTTTTAGCTCTTTAGGTGGTCGAATCATATTTCTGTGTGATTATGATACGAGTAGAATGAATTTGAAAGGTATACCATTATTTTACATAGATATGCTGAAGGCATGGCACGAATTGGATAAGTGTAGACATTTTGGAGGGAAAAGTAATCCCATTATTTTTAATAACAAGCGTATATGTCTCAATAATAAGACCTTTTTTGATATTGAATTATTTCAGAAAGGTATAGTTAAGGTCTCGGATATAATAGTTGGAGGTCAATTAAGACCAGTTTCATACTGGTATGATCTAAAATTTTCATCTGAAAACTTGCTCAAAATTCAAAAGATATTTTCAGTAATAACAGAAGAGTGGATACAAGGTGATTTTATGGAAATGGATACAGACAACTTTGAAATTCAATTGATGATATGTGGGCATGTTCAGAAACTATGTGATATAAAATCTAGACGAATATATGACCACTTTATTGAAAATTTTCAAATTGATTATGTATTTCATGTTACAGATGGGCAATCCGAATATGATTTGGGAATGGGGGAACTGAAAGAAGTATTTTTGAGACTGAAATGTGCAATGCTATGCAATAAACACAGAGAATTTCAATACAAACAATTACAAGGGGCTGTGTACATGAAAAGGGAACTTTTTAAATTTGGCTTTGAGACAGATAATTTGTGCTCCTTTTGTAAAAAAGAAGTTGAGACTTACCAACATTTATTTTTTTATTGTCCTGAAGTTAAGCAATTATGGGAAGAGATGAGTAAAATATTTCAACTGAATGAACTTGGCGCTGACAACTGGAAAACAATTTTCATGGGGATATCTGGAAATACTACAAGAGTAGCTTTAATAAACTGTATTATATTCTTAATCAAGTATATTATTTTTAGTTCAAGAAAACAGGGAATATTGCCAACCGCACAGAAAGTGACCCTTTTGGTTAAAGAGTATAGAGATACGGAATATCAAATAGCGTTTAAAAAAGGGAAGCTGGGGATGCACTTAAGGAAATGGGAACAAATCAATGCACACCTTTCTTAATACTATGGATGTATTGGTTGCTTCATGTTTCTGTTTTGTGTTGTTTATTTGTTCAAATACAGATAGTTGTACCAGAGCAGGATGCATCGTGTGTGAGTGTACGTGTGTAGATGGATGTGTGAGTTCTTTGACGGGAAAGAGGGGGGGGGGGGGGGAGCTGTGGGTGATGGTGAGTTGAAGTGAGCTTGTGTGAGTGTTTGGGGAGAGAGATGAGGGGGAGGGGGTAAGGGGGTTTAGGTGAGTGTGTAGGGATGTTTTATGATAATAATCTTCCTCTAATTAACCTTTGAAATAATCTTTTATCCCTTTTAAAATTTATTTCTTCTACAATTATTATGTGCAAATGAGATTATTTCTATTCTATTCAGGGAAAAAAAGTCATCCTTTACAAAGTTTTTTTTCCTTGTTATTTTGTCGTTTGATATGGGTTTTTTTCTTCTTCTCTGCTTTCACATTGTTATAGAAGAGAAATTTGGCAGTTTAATTTCATTTGTAATCATTTAAAAAAATATTTGTAATCTCATTGATATTGATATATTTATTTGTTTGATTGTTTATTGATTGTATACATGCAAAGAATCTTTATTCATATGAATTGTGATTGTAAACTTATTGATTTGAAAGAGGAAGAAAATAAAATATTATTCAAAACAAAAAAAAAAAATATACTGCGGTGGGCGCTCCAACTTTTATAGTACACTAGTCAATAGCGCGTTATGTACATTTGTTCGATTTTTTGTCTATTTTGACCAATATATGTAGATTTCTTTTAATATTTGCAATGAAAAATTGTCAGGGAAGTTCAGCTCGCAGCTGTGCGGTGCTCGAATGCCACAAGAATTGGAGAAAGTTTAAAAAGTGGAAGCTAACTGAGTGCGAAATTCACTCGCTTTTCACTCATGAAGTCTGTTTGTGTGAGAAGCCGTACTCCCTACATAGGTTTCCGTAAGCAATGCGAAGGATTCAGTCGCCAGTGGGTAAAAAATATCAACAAAAAGGACTTTGAATTCAAGAAACATTATCATTTTGTACTTTGGCGTAAAATTTAATGAGTGAAAACAAGGTTTTGTAAACAGGGAAAGATTGAGAGCTCCCGTTTACTACGGCTTCTATGCTGCAATCGAACTTATACTGACAAAACTAAGTTGAAAAACTATCGAAAGTACAAAAATACATCATACCTTTATCTGTCAGATATGGCCATTGCCTTTCCTCATGTACCCATGTATCCATGCTTTATTTTATTGATCTAGTAAATGGAACAATATCAGGGCATATCTCATATCTTACATTCATTTTGTACACAGAGCCAATCGCGGTCAGCGCGCTTGCCCACCGCAGCAATGGCGTCGCCGATAGAGGGCCAAATACACAAACCGGAGGTGAAATTGGTCTATAGCAAAATGAGGAATTTTCTTTCTCCTGCAATAGACTTTTTGCAAGCTCCTCTCCAAGTACAATTTTTCTTTCAAAAACATTATTTAAATTATTAGTCGTTATTTCTAAATTTCAAATTGCCCTCACTTTCTTTCGAAAACCATAGTAAACTGAACATGTATTTATCTTCAGTTTCAAAAGTCTATTATAAAACTGAATATTAAAACCAGATTGGTAACATTTAAAAACAGTTGGCCGAATCGTTTTCTGCATCAGATTTGGAAAGTGAGCGAGTAGTAAAACTTCGACAAGGCTTACACGTGCACACTATTTCCCTTGCACTATTTTACCTGAAGGCATCTTGATCCGATGTTGGAGTGCATAACCTGGATGTAAACTTTCAAACAATACCACCTAGCAAACAACATACCACTTACCTGGCAGTACTGGGCCCTAAAAACATTTTTGCTAGCATTTACGTATTTGGAATATCTGAAGATACAAGCAATCCGAGATCTATTAAGAGCATGAAAAGTGGTTGTAGGAGGGGTTTCGAGTGTCCTCGATTTTTAAACAAAAAATTGCAGGGTAACATCTTTCATGATACTTGGTAAAGAAATAACTAATATTTTGTTAAATTTTGTCTAATTTGCAGTAGGATGTACCCCAGTATGGGGTAAAATTATCTTGTACTTGGTAAAATTATCTTGTATTGGGTAAAATGTACTCCGAAATCGCGTAAAATTATCTTACAATGCGTATAATGTCTCCAAAATTGAGAAGAATCTATTCAAACATCGGGTAAATTCGATCCAACAAACATACGTTTTATCTTTTTAATCAATGCTAGGATTTTTTTTTTGCACCCGACTTATTTCTATACAGGAAACTGCTAAAAAAAAAAAAAAAACACAGGCCCCTATTCTTTTCCATTTATGCAGGTTCAACAGTGAGTGATGTTAATTAAACTGGTATACTATATTAGCCTATAAGAAACTTGATAAGGATAAAGTGACATTATTTAAGAATATCCTTCCGAGCTTTTTTTCGGAGAGTTCGAAAAAGAGTATTTATTTTATGAAGTTTTCTTACTTTGAGGGGAAGTGGGTTCTCATGGCTGTTGATGGCTCTGTGAAAATGCAATTCAGAGAGAGAGAGAGAGAGAGAGAAACAACATTATCTGCATGTTATTAAAACTTTTCAAAACATAATACGAAGGTGAATAAGAGATAAAGATATACTTTTACATAGGCTGCGATGAAATGCTTGAAAAAACTATATTTGTTTTAATTATTTAACTTTTATACACAAGGTGTTTTGTTGTTACACTCGTAACCCACTCTGTTCTGAGTTTCATGCAACCATTCGCCCTGTGGAGGCGGCAACTGTTGACGAGGGGCGAAGTTTGGACTAGGGATATGTTGTTGAGGATGCAACTCTGGTGATTGTGACGAATGACCAAAGGGAGTCTGGAGATCTGCAGGTGTATGCGGTGAGTACTGTACGCATCGTCCATCAACAGATTGTTTGGTAGTGGATTCTTGATTTGACGAAGCCTGAGATTCCTGACGTGTATTTGATGAATGTAAGGTTGCTTGTGCCATGTGCTGTTCTTTCATGTAATGACGTGCAGTGGCGTAGACAGGTTCTTACACCAGTGGGATGATTTGCCGTTCACGAGAAATCGAGGATCAATTTCGTATACAGATGTACACACACGCACCCGCACACACCTGCACAGACCCCCTTACACACATTTTAATTTTTATCTTGCGAGCGGGGAAGCCAAAAATTACCATTTTTCTGGTTTTTAATCGCATTTTCAAATAGAAATTCTACAATATGACGAGCGAGCGAAGCGAGCAAGCCAAAAGTAACCACTCTTCTGGTTTTTTATCACATTTTCAAACAAAAATTCTGAAATATGATGAGCGAGCGAAGCGAGCGAGCCAAAAATAAGCGCTTTTCTGGTTTTGAATCACATTTTCAAATAAAAATTCTAACATAAGATGGTTGTTTATGAAAAAAAATGTTAAAAAATTCATTAACGGCTAATTTAAATATTTCTTCCTTAAATAGTGAAGGGGGGATATTTGTACACACCACCCCCCTCTCCAAAAAGTGGGGTATATATCCTCCCATCCCCCCGGGATTTACGCCAATGATGCACAGACATAAATAGAAGATATACACACCGTGACAAACGAATATAGAATATGCACTGACACAATTATGGCATATCTGCATCACGCTATTTATCTTATCTTTTTTTTTTTTTTTACACCACTTCAGAAAACTCTGACAGCGCCGAAATTACCCAAAAGTGATATAAATAACTACACAAATCAGAATAACGATCGATGTAATTATGATAGTAATCGTCATTTCAGTCACATTAACGATGATGATGATGATAACTATAATTATCATCATAGGCATAATAATGTTAATAATAATAATAATGATAATAATAATAACAATGATAATAATAATAATACATTACTAATTATTAATAATATAGTATACAATATAATAATACATAATACATAATAATACGTTACTAATTATTATCATTACTATTGTTATTATTGTTGTTGCTAAAATGATAATAATTATTATCATTATTGCTGTTCCTATCATTTCTAAACATGTTAATTTAGTTTAATTGTAAGCAAAAATTCTTCGCTAAAACCTGGGGGGGGGATGATTGTACATGTCAGCCCCCGAAATACATACCCCCATCCCCCCCCCCCCCCCCCCGCTGTCTACGCCCCCGATGACGTGCTTTTCCCGTGCCCTGCGGTAATGGTGGCTCCAAATGATGCTGGTGAGCACAAGGTGCACTCTGGATCGGTACTTCTGGAGAAGAGTGGGAAATTCCTGGTATGACGTACAAGAAGCAGTATATGTGGCTTCTTGAGAGATTTGTTTCCGAGGGATTGAAACACTTACTGCCCCATGGACAGGAGATGTGGTCAGTGGTGTAACAACCGGGGGGGGGGACAGGGGGGCAGAGGGCCCCCCTGAAGGATTTCAGCGGGAAATTCCACCAAACCACTGGGAAAAAATGAAAGGAAGGGAAAAGAAGAAAAAGGAAGGGGAAAGGGAAAGGAAGAAGAAAGGGAAAGAAAGAAGGGGAAAGGAAAGAAAGGAGAAAGGGAAAGAAAGAAGGAGAAAGGGAAAGGAAGAAGGAGAAAGGGAAAGAAAAAAAGAAAAAAGGAAGAAAGAAGAAGAAAGAGAGAGAAAAGAGGGAAAGAAAAAAAAGAAGAAAGCAAAGTGAAACAAAAGATATGAGGGAAAGTTTAGCACCAAAACCCTGGAGTTTCCTGAGGCTATCCAGCAGTGGCTTTCCCTGTAAACCCCCATCAGGGGCCCTAAGCCAGAACCCTGGGACCCACCCGCTAAGGGCTTTAAAACAAGCAACTCGCGGTGCGGGCTCACCTCCGCATATTCGATTTCTAGACTTATACTGCTTTCACACCAAGATACGGTCGCTGGGTACGGTCTCTGCGACCGTACCCAGCGACCGATCAGACGTGCTTTCACACCGCCGTCAAAATTTGGTCGGGCCCAGAGCGATCGGTCGCTGTATAGCTGACTTAGCCGGAAGCGGAAGTAGAGAAAGCGCGTGGTCATGTATGGGGGTCATTGCATTTCGATCGGTCGCTGACTACGATGTGCTTTCACACCAAGGTACGGTCGCTGGGTACGGTAGCTGAAGTACCTCAGCGACCGTACTCAGCGACCGATGGTTGTTGACTAAAACGATCAGTCGCTGAGTACGATGAAATGCTTTCACACTATGATTTCATCGGTCGCTGGGTAGTTCTCTGCGACCGTACCTCGGTGTGAAAGCAGTATTAGTTACCGGGATATTTTCGGGTCTGCCCCCCCCCCGGAAAACAGGCAGAGAATTACACCACTGTTTCTAGACTTAATTACCGGGAATTGCATATGCCCCCCCCCCCCCCAACCCCATAACAGGCAGAGAGCGTAAGAACAGCGGGAACTGACAGCACAAAACGCTGGAGCTTCCGCGCTTTGCGCGGAAGGGGGAAACTCCCCCCTCCCTGCACCCTGCCCTCTAGGGACCACTACATTGGCGTAAATTCCAGGGGGTAGGGGGATATAATTAGCACCCCCACTTGGGGGAGAGGGCTCTGCTCCCCCCCCCCCCCCCTCATAACAGGTACCTGTTACGCCCCTGGATGTGGTCGACTTCGGTTTATCTAGCGTATCAGATGCGGACAATCTGGTATTGTATTGGCCCTGCTTTGCATCCTTCGGCTCCTGTGAGTGAAACTGATGAGACCGCAATGTTTCATGCTGTGTGTGATACTGATGATGTAGAAGTGATTCTGATGGGTTTGCAACTGCGGATTTTATCGCCGGCGATGGTTGAAGTGCGTACTGAGGGTCCACCAATTTTCTGTGTTCGTTGTACCAAGTTTTCCAAGTTACGTCGTTTTTGAAGAAAGGGTTCTGGAATATAGGAGAATAAAAAAATAAGGCATATCAAGATAAAATAGTGTCTAATAAATGCACTAAAATTATGCAAAGAACCTCTCTCTTTGCGCAACTTGATGAATTAAAGGATCCAAGCATATTCCACTGAGAATGGCAAAATGTTTTATTTCAGTATGAATGTGTGAAATTAATATCCAAACTGTACATCTGCTTGACTGAATGTGGATCACAAAGAATCAAATTCAGGAATTGTTTTTATGTAAATGTTATTTCTAATGATGCTAGCTTTGAAGAAATTTCTAATCACATAAGCAAATCCTAGTCTGATCAAAAGGCCCACTTTTTCATGAATTACTCAGTTCTTAGTAATGTAAGAGATGATAGCACCAATATTTCTTTCAGTCTCTTGTGAATCCTTTTCCTGCTATTTTCATCCATACATGAAGTAAACAATGAGTTACCTTTGACGATGAAGCTAGACGACCAATCTCATGATAGAACTCATCATGCAGCCATACACGTGAAACACGACCATATTTAACATGACAAGACGTAATTTTCAGGTCAGTGAGACAAAGCTGAAGACAGAGAAAGGTGGCTAGGTCACGTGAGGCACTTGGATCATTCCTCTCGAGGTTAAATCCTTCCAGAGTCAACTTCTGAATCTGGTCAATAATGAAACACGATGATGATGATGATGATGATGACGTTGATGATCACCATGAAGATGATATTGATTATAATGAGTTTACATGATTATATTAAATGATAATATCAAGAAAAATATTCACTTCGTAATAATAACAACACTTTTGATTTTATTTTATTTGAGATCGATAGATGTAGTTTGTTTATATTCAGGCTTTCATTTAACTTAAGATAACAAAAAAGAGGCAAGTATATCATTTCACGGGATTCATTAATTTACTGTTGAGAAAAAGGCTAATGAACATGTAACTATTGACTATAGATAAACTAGATAAGTTTATTCACTTTTCATGGTTCTTAGTACAGATGAACGCAACCATATTATTTTTCTGCCTACTATTAATTCTTTTCCTGAGATTTCCATGC
>CM057168.1:23796127-23812127 GCA_029962745.1 Echinometra lucunter | reverse complement strand
AACAAAAACAAAATACTTTGGTGGTTGGTCCTTTTCATACTCTGCCCCACGTTTGTGGAATTCGCTTCCAGCCTCCATTCGTTCCATCTCTGACATCACTTTGTTAAAAAAAAACATTCTAATGAAAAAAAAAAAACATATGCAACCTACTTCTTAAATTTCCTTACTTTATGTTTAATAATTTTACTTTTGCTCTCTTCAGACTTCAGCGAGAAAAGAAAAAAAGGTGAGAGAACGCAGGTAGGAAAGTAGCAGACAAGGTACCCAAATAATAAATCACAGCCATTACTCTCCCATCCCCCCAAAAAACATTTGGGTGCCCCCCCCCCCCTCCACTGAAGAAATCCTACGCCACTGAGGGACATTGAGATTCTAAAAGCAACACATCTACTGCATTTTAATTACGACACTCTTTTATTATCACTATTTCTCCAGGGCTGAATACTAAACACAACAAAAAAGTACCCCCCAACAAAATTTTGTAACTTTTTAATGAAGATGTTTTGAGCAAAATGACTTGGCAGAAATTTTATTACACTAACTAGCCAACTTCTGTGTGAAACTGAGATTGATCAGTTGAGTCATGCATGAGTCAGCAGGCACCAGAGGAAAAAAAAAATCACCTTTTTAAAAGTTCACACACACCATATCGTGACTTTGGGTCAAGGATGTCGGAACACATTTCAAGTTTTCGGTGTTTGAAGGCATGCAACATAAATTTTATGTGCTTCCAACATACAAAATGATCTGAGCGCCAAATTTCACGCTTCGCTTGAGTGAGCACTAGGTGTAAATTGCAAAAACTGCAGTTTTGGCATCTTTCATAAGGTAAATTTGATTTAATGCAAATGAATTCAGTTTTTGAAATGGTGTTTGCAACTTTTGCAATTCAGGGTTGAATAAACACACAATAAAAACAAAATTATCAAGTAATTATTAGTTTATTTTCGTGCACTAAAAATCATACTGATAACACTTTTAGCATGTTTATTATGATCAGTGTACATGTATCAATGATCCCCTGGCATTTTCATGGAAAGTCAAGCTTCAAGGAGCAGGTGGGACTGGGAAAGTTCTTTTTCACTTATGGACCAGTATTCAATTGCGTAATTTGTGTAACCTTCATGAGTCTTCTTTGGGAGTTCATCTAATTTGATTTTTATCGAATTCCCGATCTCTTACGCTTCAGGGAGCAAAAGAGACAAGAAAATTATGCAAATAAGAAGAAAGTTCAGGGCGTTGTCCCTGCTCCGTGCCGTATCGGATACTTAATTTGGCGCAAGATCCTGTTAGTCCTCTCCAGGGGATATGTGCAAATTTTCATGAAATAATTCACATGAGAATGAAAAATAATAATCAATGAAAATAGGACGAATTTCACTTTTGTTAAAACTCTCCTCCGTAGCTATTGTCAGTGGGGGAGGAAATAAAAAAAAAATCTCATTTTCAAGCAGGATTTGCCCAGTTAAGGTAGGAAAATTTCTGGCGAGTCATTTTGCTCAAAACGTTAAAAGTTACAGCATTTTGTTGGGGGGAGTCACTTTTTTGTTGTGTTTATTTATCATATGATGAGTCATTTTCAGCAACATTTGAGAGGTAATCCCCCCCCCCCCCCCCGCCCGCCAAAAAAAAAGAAGAAGAAAAAAAAAATAGATTGTACACGGGAAAGAATTGCGGTCTGTCTTTTTTTTAGTTTCCTGTACAGAAGTAAAATCGGGTAGAAGAAAAAAATCACAGCACTGATTAAAAAGACAAAATGTATTTTTGTTAGATCGAAGCTTTTTCCATGATAGCAAAGAAACAACAAGCAACATTCCTATTCAAATTTTCCTGAAAAGGGAGTGGTTGTTTTCTTGTACACAAAGGCTTGCCGGATAAGGAAATGCTTATGGACCAATTTCACAAAGCAAGAGGGCAGCAGACTGTTCGACACAGTTCGACATACTGCGGTGGGCGCTCCAACTTTTATAGTACACTAGTCAATAGCGCGTTATGTACATTTGTTCGATTTTTTGTCTATTTTGACCAATATATGCAGATTTCTTGTAATATTTGCAATGAAAAATTGTCAGGGAAGTTCAGGTCGCAGCTGTGCGGTGCTCGAATGCCACACGAATTGGAGAAAGTTTAAAAAGTGGAAGCTAACTGAGTGCGAAATTCACTCGCTTTTGACTCATGAAGTCTGTTTGTGTGAGAAGCCGTACTCCCTACATAGGTTTCCGTAAGCAATGCGAAGGATTCAGTCGCCAGTGGGTAAAAATATCAAGAAAAAGGACTTTGAATTCAAGAAACATTATCATTATGTACTTTGGCGTAAAATTTAATGAGTGAAAACATGATTTTGTAAACAGGGAAAGATTGAGAGCTCCCGTTTCTACGGCTTCTATGCTGCAATCGAACATATACTGACAAAACTAAGTTGAAAAACTATCAAAAGTACAAAAATACATCATACCTTCATTTGTCAGATATGGCCATTGTCTTTCCTCATGTACCCATGTATCCATGCTTTATTTTATTGATCTAGTAAATGGAACAATATCAGGGCATATCTCATATCTTACATTCATTTTGTACACAGAGCCAATCGCGGTCAGCGCGCTTGCCCACCGCAGCAATGGCGTCGCCGATAGAGGGCCAAATACACAAACCGGAGGTGAAATTGGTCTATAGCAAAATGAGGAATTTTCTTTCTCCAACAAGAGACTTTTTGCAAGCTCCTCTCCAAGTACAATTTTTCTTTCAAAAACATGATTTAAATTATTAGTCGTTATTTCTAAATTTCAAATTGCCCTCACTTTCTTTCGAAAACCATAGTAAACTGAAACATGTATTTATCTTCAGTTTCAAAAGTCTATTATAAAACTGAATATTAAAACCAGATTGGTAACATTTAAAAACAGTAGGCCGAATCGTTTTCTGCATCAGATTTGGAAAGTGAGCGAGTTGTAAAACTTCGACAAGGCTTACGCGAGCACACTATTTCCCTTGCACTATTTTACCTGAAGGCATCTTGATCCGATGTTGGAGTGTATAACCTGGCTGTAAACTTTCAAACAATACCACCTAGCAAACAACATACCACTTACCTGGCAGTACTGGGCCCTAAAAACATTTTTGCTAGCATTTACGTATTTGGAATATCTGAAGATACAAGCAATACGAGATCTATTAAGAGCATGAAAAGTGGTTGTAGGAGGGGTTTCGAGTGTCCTCGATTTTTAAACAAAAAATTGCAGGGTAACATCTTTCATGATACTTGGTAAAGAAAGAACTAATATTTTGTTAAATGTATCTAATTTGCTGTAGGATGTACACCAGTATTGGGTAAAATTATCTTGTACTGGGTAGAATTATCTTGTATTGGGTAAAATGTACTCCGAAATTGCGTAAAATTATCTTACACTGCGTATAATGTCTCCAAAATTGAGAAGGATCTATTCAAACATCGGGTAAATTCGATCCAACAAACATACGTTTTATTTTTTTAATCAATGCTAGGATTTTTTTTTTTTTTTTTGCACCCGACTTATTTCTATACAGGAAACTGCTAAGAAAAAACCACAGGCCCCTATTCTTTTCCATTTATGCAGGTTCAACAGTGAGTGATGTTAATTAAACTGGTATACTATATTAGCCTATAAGAAACTTGATAAGGATAAAGTGACATTTATTTAAGAAGATCCTTCCGAGCTTTTTTTTTCGGAGAGTTCGAAAAAAGAGTATTTATTTTATAGGAGTTTTCTTACTTTGAGGGGAAGTGGGTTCTCATGGCTGTTGATGGCTCTGTGAAAATGCAATTCAGAGAGAGAGAGAGAGAGAAACAACATTATTTGCATGTTATTAAAACTTTTCAAAACATAATACGAAGGTGAATAAAAGATAAAGATATACTTTTACATAGGCTACGATGAAATGCTTGAAAAAACTATATTTGTTTTAATTATTTAACTTTTATACACAAGGTGTTTTGTTGTTACACTCGTAACCCACTCTGTTCTGAGTTTCATGCAACAATTCGCCCTGTGGAGGCGGCAACTGTTGACGAGGGGCGAAGTTTGGACTAGGGATATGTTGTTGAGGATGCAACTGTGGTGATTGTGACGAATGACCGAAGGGAGTCTTGAGATCTGCAGGTGTATGCGGTGAGTACTGTACGTATCGTCCATCAACAGAATGTTTGGTATTGGATTCTTGATTTGACGAAGCCTGAGATTCCTGACGTCTATTTGATGACTGTAAGGTTGCTTGTGCCATGTGCTGTTCTTTCATGTAATGACGTGCAGTGGCGTAGACAGGTTCTTACACCTGGGGGATGATTTGCCGTTCACGAGAAATCGAGGATCAATATCGTATACAGATACACACACACACACGCACCCGCACACACCTGCAAAATCCCCCTTACACACATTTTAATTTTTATCTTGCGAGCGAGGGAGCCAAAAAATACCATTTTTTGGGTTTTCAATCGCATTTTCAAATATAAATTCTACATTATGATGAGCGAGCGAAGCGACCAAGCCAAAAATAACCACTCTTCTGGTTTTCTATCGCATTTTCAAACAAAAATTCTGAAATACGATGAGTGAGCGAAGCGAGCGAGCCAAAAAAAAAAACGCTTTTCTGGTTTTAAATCAAATTTTCAAATAAAAATTCTAACATATGATGGTTGTTTATGATTTTTTAAAAAAAATTTTATTAACGATTAATTCAAATATTTCTTCCTTAAATAGTGAAGGGGGGATATTTGTACACGGCATCCCTCCTCTCCAAAAAGTGGGGGATATATCCCCCCATCCCCCTGGGATTTACGCCAATTATGGACAGACATAAATAGAAGATATACACACCGTGACAAACGAATATAGAATATGCACTGACACACATTATGGCATTATTTGCATCACGCTATTTATCTTTTTTTTTTTTTTTTAATTTTGTTGTTACACCACTTCAGAAAAACTCTGACAGCGCCGAAATTACCAAAAAGTAATCTAAATAACTACATAAATCAGAATAACGATCGATGTAGTTATGATAGTAATCGTCATTTCAGTCACATTAACGATGATGATGATGATAACTATTATTATCATCATAGGCATAATAATAATAATAATAATAATAATAATAATACTACTAATAATAATAGTAATACATTACTAATCATTATTATTACTATTGTTATTATTGTTGTTGTTAAAATGATAATTATTATCATTATTGCTGTTCCTATCATTTCTTAACATGTTAATTCAGTTTAATTGTAAGCAAACATCCTTCCCTAAAACCTGGGGGGATAATTGTACATGTCTGCCCCCACCTTGTGAGGTGGGGGATACATACCCCCACCCCCCCCCCCCCCCCCCCCGCGTGTCCTGTGGTAATGGTGGCTCCAACTGATACTGCTGAGCCCAAGGTGCACTCTGGATCGGTACTTCTGGAGAAGAGTGGAAAATTCCTGGTATGACGTACAAGAAGCAGTATATGTGGCTTCTTGAGACATTTGTTTCCGAGGGATTGAAACACTTACTGCCCCGTGGACAGGAGATGTGGTCAGTGGCGTAAAAACCGGGGGGGGGGAGGGGGCAGGGGGAGGGAAGAGTGCCCCCCAGAAGGATTTCAGCGGGAAAATCCACCAAAACCCTGGAGTTTCCGGGGGCTCCCCCGCAGTGGCTTTCCCTGTAAACCCCCATCAGGGGCCCTAAGCTAGAAACCTGGGACCCCCGCCCCCCCCGAAAACAGGCAGATTACACCACTGATTCTAGACTTAATTACCGGGAAACTTTTGGCTATGCATATGCCCCCCTCCCCACCCCATAACAGGCAGAGAGCGTAAGAAGAGCGGGAACTGACAGCGTAAAAACGCCGGAGCTTCCGCACTTTTTGCGCTGGAGGGGGAAACCCCCCCCCCTTCCTGCACCCTCCCCTCTAGCGAGCACTACATTGGCGTAAATTCCAGGGGATATAATTATCACCCCACTAGGGGGAGAGGGGGGATGGTGTGTACAAATTCCCCCCCCCCCCATGTAGACACAATTTTTCAGGAAGAAAATTCAATTAATCAGTAAGTAAAAATTGAGAATATCTATCATAAACAACCATTTTAGCATTTCTATTTGAAAATGCTATTGAAAACAAAAAAGTGGTTATTTTTTGCCTCGCTTGCTTTGCTCGCTCGCAAAATAGATATGAAAATGTGTGTGACAGGGAAAATAAATTGTTAAAAAAGTTTTTCATTCCCCACTCCTCAAACTGGATTTACGCCGGTGGAGCACTACCGTCCTCCTCAAATGCAGTCCTAGCTACGCCACAGATTCTAGACATAGACTAGTTACCGGGAAATTTTGGGCTCTGCCCCCCCCCCCCTCTCATAACAGGTACCTGTTAAGCCCCTGGATGTGGTCAACTTCGGTTTATGTAGCGTATCAGATGCGGACAATCTGGTACTGTATTGGCCCCGCTGTGCATCCTTCGGCTCCTGTGAGTGAAACTGATGAGACCGCAATGTTTCATGCTGTGTGTGATACTGATGATGTAGAAGTGATTCTGATGGGTTTGCAACTGCGGATTTTATCGCCGGCGATGGTTGAAGTGCGTACTGAGGGTCCACCCCTTTTCTGTGTTCGTTGTACCAAGTTTTCCAAGTTACGTCGTATTTGAAGAAGGGGTTCTGGAATAAAGGAGAATAAAAAATAAGGCATATCAAGATAAAATAGTGTGTAATAAATGCACTAAAATTATGCAAAGAACCTCTCTCTTTGTGCAACTTGATGAATTAAAGGATCCAAGCATATTCCACTGAGAATAGCAAAATATTTTATTTCAATATGAATGTTTGGAATTAATAACCAAACGGTACATCTGCTTGACTGAATGTGGGTCACAACGAATCAAATTCAGGAATTGCTTTTATGTAAATTTTATTTCTAATGATGCTAGCTTTGAGGAAATTTCTAATCACATAAGCAAATCCTAGTCTGATCAAAAGGCCAACTTTTTCATGAATTACTTAGTTCTTAGTAATGTAAGAGAGGATAGCTTCAATATTTCTTTCCGTCTGTTGTTAATCCATTTCCTGCTATTCTCATCCATACATGAAGTAAACAATAAGTTACATTTGACGATGAAGCTAGACGACCAATTTCATGGTAGAACTCATCATGTAGCCATACACAGACATAATGAGTAGAAGTAATCTTCAGGTCAGTGAGACAAGGCTGAAGACAGAGAAAGGTGGCTAGGTCACGTGAGGTGCTTGGATCATTCCTCTCGAGATTAAATCCTCCCAGAGTCAACTTCTGAATCTGTTCAATAATGAAACACAATGATGATGATGATGACGTTGATGATCACCATGAAGTTGATAATGATTATAATATGAGTTTACATGACTATGTTAAATAATAATATCAACAAAAATATTCACTTCATAATAATAACACTTTTGATTTTACTTTCGTTTGAGATCGATACATGAAATTTGTTTAAATTTAGCCTTTCATTTAACTTAAGATAACAAAAAAGGAAAGTATATCATATCACGAGATTCATCAATTTACTATTGGGAAAAAGGCTAATGAACGTGTTCAAAACATTTATATTGACTATAAATAAGCAGGATAAGTTTATTCACATTTCATGGTTCTTAGTACAGATGAATGAATCCATATCCTTTTCTGCCTACTATTAATTCTTTTGCTGAGATTTCCATTCATACCTGAATTGAAGAATAAGTTACCTTTGACGATGAAGCCAGACGACCAATTTCATGGTAGAACTCATCATGCAGATATACACGTGAAACCTTATCATATTCATCATGATAACAACTCATCTTCAGGTCAGTGAGACAAGGCTGAAGACAGAGAAAGGTGGCTAGGTCACGTGAGGTGCTTGGATCATTCCTCCCGAGATTCAATCCTTCCAGGGCCAACTTCTGAATCTGTTCAATAATGAAACACAACGCTGATGATGATGGCGTTGATGATCATCAAGAAGATGATAATGATTATAATATGAGTTTACGTGATTATCTTAAATCACAATATCAACAAAAAAATTCACTTCACAATAATAACACTTTTGATTTTACTTTCATTTGAGATCGATACATGAAATCTGTTTAAATTTAGCCTTTCATTTAAGTTAAGATAACAAAAAAGCGCAAGTATTTTATATCGAGAGATTCATTAGTTTACTGTTGAGAAAAAGGCTAATGAACGTGTTATAATCATTTATATTGACTAAATACGCAGGATAAGTTTATTCACCTTTCATTGTTCTTAGTACAGATGAATGCATACACATAATTTTTTGCCTACTATTAATTCTTTTGCTGAGATTTCCATTCATACCTGAATTGAAGAATAAGTTACCTTTGATGATGAAGCTAGACGACCAATTTCATGGTAGAACTCATCATGTAGATATACAAGTGAAAACGTAGCATATTCATCATGATAACAACTTATCTTCAGGTCAGTGAGACAAGGCTGAAGACAGAGAAAAGTGGCTAGGTCACGCGAGGTGCTTGGATCATTCCTCTCGAGATTCAATCCTTCCAGGGCCAACTTCTGAATCTGTTCAATAATGAAACATGATGATGATGGCGATGATGATGATGCCGTGGATGATCACCATCAAGATGATAATGAATATAATATGAGTTTACGTGACCTTGTTGAATAATAATATCAACAAAAATATTCACTTAATAACACTTTTGATTTTACTTTCATTTGAGATCGATACATGAAATCTGTTTAAATTTAGCCTTTCATTTAAGTTAAGATAACAAAAAAGCGCAAGTATTTTATATCGAGAGATTCATTAGTTTACTGTTGAGAAAAGGGCTAATGAACGTGTTATAATCATTTATATTGACTAAATACGCAGGATAAGTTTATTCACCTTTCATTGTTCTTAGTACAGATGAATGCATGCATATCATTTTCTGTCTACTATTAATTCTTTTGCTGAGATTTCCATTCATACCTGAATTGAAGAATAAGTTACCTTTGATGAAGAAGCTAGACGACCAATTTCATGGTAGAACTCATCATGTAGATATACAAGTGAAAACGCAGCATATCCATTATCATAACAACTCATCTTCAGGTCAGTGAGACAAGGCTGAAGACAGAGAAAAGTGGCTAGGTCACGCGAGGTGCTTGGATCATTCCTCTCGAGATTCAATCCTTCCAGGGCCAACTTCTGAATCTGTTCAATAATGAAACATGATGATGATGATGATGATGACGTTGATGATCACCATCAAAATGATAATGATTATGATATGAGTTTACGTGACCTTGTTGAATAATAATATCAACAAAAATATTCACTTAATAATAATAACACTTTTGATATTACTTTTATTTGAGATCGATAGATGTAATTTGTGTATATTGCGCCTTTCATTTAAGTTAAGATAACAAAAAAGGCAAGCATATCATATCACCAGATACATTAATTTACTGTTGAGAAAAAGGCTAATGAACGTGTTATAATCATTTATATTGACTATAGATAAGCAGGATAAGTTTATTCACTTTTCATGGTTCATAGTACAGATGAATGCATGCATATCATTTTCTGTCTACTATTAATTCTTTTGCTGAGATTTCCATTCATACCTGAATTGAAGAATAAGTTACCTTTGACGATGAAGCTAGACGACCAATTTCATGGTAGAACTCATCATGCAGATATACACGTGAAACCTTATCATATTCATCATGATAACAACTCATCTTCAGGTCAGTGAGACAAGGCTGAAGACAGAGAAAGGTGGCTAGGTCACGTGAGGTGCTTGGATCATTCCTCCCGAGATTCAATCCTTCCAGGGCCAACTTCTGAATCTGTTCAATAATGAAACACAACGCTGATGATGATGGCGTTGATGATCATCAAGAAGATGATAATGATTATAATATGAGTTTACGTGATTATCTTAAATCACAATATCAACAAAAAAATTCACTTCACAATAATAACACTTTTGATTTTACTTTCATTTGAGATCGATACATGAAATCTGTTTAAATTTAGCCTTTCATTTAAGTTAAGATAACAAAAAAGCGCAAGTATTTTATATCGAGAGATTCATTAGTTTACTGTTGAGAAAAAGGCTAATGAACGTGTTATAATCATTTATATTGACTAAATACGCAGGATAAGTTTATTCACCTTTCATTGTTCTTAGTACAGATGAATGCATACACATAATTTTTTGCCTACTATTAATTCTTTTGCTGAGATTTCCATTCATACCTGAATTGAAGAATAAGTTACCTTTGATGATGAAGCTAGACGACCAATTTCATGGTAGAACTCATCATGTAGATATACAAGTGAAAACGTAGCATATTCATCATGATAACAACTTATCTTCAGGTCAGTGAGACAAGGCTGAAGACAGAGAAAAGTGGCTAGGTCACGCGAGGTGCTTGGATCATTCCTCTCGAGATTCAATCCTTCCAGGGCCAACTTCTGAATCTGTTCAATAATGAAACATGATGATGATGGCGATGATGATGATGCCGTGGATGATCACCATCAAGATGATAATGAATATAATATGAGTTTACGTGACCTTGTTGAATAATAATATCAACAAAAATATTCACTTAATAACACTTTTGATTTTACTTTCATTTGAGATCGATACATGAAATCTGTTTAAATTTAGCCTTTCATTTAAGTTAAGATAACAAAAAAGCGCAAGTATTTTATATCGAGAGATTCATTAGTTTACTGTTGAGAAAAGGGCTAATGAACGTGTTATAATCATTTATATTGACTAAATACGCAGGATAAGTTTATTCACCTTTCATTGTTCTTAGTACAGATGAATGCATGCATATCATTTTCTGTCTACTATTAATTCTTTTGCTGAGATTTCCATTCATACCTGAATTGAAGAATAAGTTACCTTTGATGAAGAAGCTAGACGACCAATTTCATGGTAGAACTCATCATGTAGATATACAAGTGAAAACGCAGCATATCCATTATCATAACAACTCATCTTCAGGTCAGTGAGACAAGGCTGAAGACAGAGAAAAGTGGCTAGGTCACGCGAGGTGCTTGGATCATTCCTCTCGAGATTCAATCCTTCCAGGGCCAACTTCTGAATCTGTTCAATAATGAAACATGATGATGATGATGATGATGACGTTGATGATCACCATCAAAATGATAATGATTATGATATGAGTTTACGTGACCTTGTTGAATAATAATATCAACAAAAATATTCACTTAATAATAATAACACTTTTGATATTACTTTTATTTGAGATCGATAGATGTAATTTGTGTATATTGCGCCTTTCATTTAAGTTAAGATAACAAAAAAGGCAAGCATATCATATCACCAGATACATTAATTTACTGTTGAGAAAAAGGCTAATGAACGTGTTATAATCATTTATATTGACTATAGATAAGCAGGATAAGTTTATTCACTTTTCATGGTTCATAGTACAGATGAATGCATGCATATCATTTTCTGTCTACTATTAATTCTTTTGCTGAGATTTCCATTCATACCTGAATTGAAGAATAAGTTACCTTTGACGATGAAGCTAGACGACCAATTTCATGGTAGAACTCATCATGCAGATATACACGTGAAACCTTATCATATTCATCATGATAACAACTCATCTTCAGGTCAGTGAGACAAGGCTGAAGACAGAGAAAGGTGGCTAGGTCACGTGAGGTGCTTGGATCATTCCACTCGAGAGTCGATCCTTGCAGGGTCAACTTTTGAATCTGTTCAATAATGAAACACAACGCTGATGATGATGGCGTTGATGATCATCAAGAAGATGATAATGATTATAATATGAGTTTACGTGATTATCTTAAATCACAATATCAACAAAAAAATTCACTTCACAATAATAACACTTTTGATTTTACTTTCATTTGAGATCGATACATGAAATCTGTTTAAATTTAGCCTTTCATTTAAGTTAAGATAACAAAAAAGCGCAAGTATTTTATATCGAGAGATTCATTAGTTTACTGTTGAGAAAAAGGCTAATGAACGTGTTATAATCATTTATATTGACTAAATACGCAGGATAAGTTTATTCACCTTTCATTGTTCTTAGTACAGATGAATGCATACACATAATTTTTTGCCTACTATTAATTCTTTTGCTGAGATTTCCATTCATACCTGAATTGAAGAATAAGTTACCTTTGATGATGAAGCTAGACGACCAATTTCATGGTAGAACTCATCATGTAGATATACAAGTGAAAACGTAGCATATTCATCATGATAACAACTTATCTTCAGGTCAGTGAGACAAGGCTGAAGACAGAGAAAAGTGGCTAGGTCACGCGAGGTGCTTGGATCATTCCTCTCGAGATTCAATCCTTCCAGGGCCAACTTCTGAATCTGTTCAATAATGAAACATGATGATGATGGCGATGATGATGATGCCGTGGATGATCACCATCAAGATGATAATGAATATAATATGAGTTTACGTGACCTTGTTGAATAATAATATCAACAAAAATATTCACTTAATAACACTTTTGATTTTACTTTCATTTGAGATCGATACATGAAATCTGTTTAAATTTAGCCTTTCATTTAAGTTAAGATAACAAAAAAGCGCAAGTATTTTATATCGAGAGATTCATTAGTTTACTGTTGAGAAAAGGGCTAATGAACGTGTTATAATCATTTATATTGACTAAATACGCAGGATAAGTTTATTCACCTTTCATTGTTCTTAGTACAGATGAATGCATGCATATCATTTTCTGTCTACTATTAATTCTTTTGCTGAGATTTCCATTCATACCTGAATTGAAGAATAAGTTACCTTTGATGAAGAAGCTAGACGACCAATTTCATGGTAGAACTCATCATGTAGATATACAAGTGAAAACGCAGCATATCCATTATCATAACAACTCATCTTCAGGTCAGTGAGACAAGGCTGAAGACAGAGAAAAGTGGCTAGGTCACGCGAGGTGCTTGGATCATTCCTCTCGAGATTCAATCCTTCCAGGGCCAACTTCTGAATCTGTTCAATAATGAAACATGATGATGATGATGATGATGACGTTGATGATCACCATCAAAATGATAATGATTATGATATGAGTTTACGTGACCTTGTTGAATAATAATATCAACAAAAATATTCACTTAATAATAATAACACTTTTGATATTACTTTTATTTGAGATCGATAGATGTAATTTGTGTATATTGCGCCTTTCATTTAAGTTAAGATAACAAAAAAGGCAAGCATATCATATCACCAGATACATTAATTTACTGTTGAGAAAAAGGCTAATGAACGTGTTATAATCATTTATATTGACTATAGATAAGCAGGATAAGTTTATTCACTTTTCATGGTTCATAGTACAGATGAATGCATGCATATCATTTTCTGTCTACTATTAATTCTTTTGCTGAGATTTCCATTCATACCTGAATTGAAGAATAAGTTACCTTTGACGATGAAGCTAGACGACCAATTTCATGGTAGAACTCATCATGTAGATATACACGTGAATCCTTATCATATTTATCATGATCAAAACTCATCTTCAGGTCAGTGAGACAAGGCTGAAGACAGAGAAAGGTGGCTAGGTCACGTGAGGTGCTTGGATCATTCCACTCGAGAGTCGATCCTTGCAGGGTCAACTTTTGAATCTGTTCAATAATGAAACATGATGATCACCATGAAGATGATAATGATTACAATATGAGTTTACGTGACTATAACTATGTTAAATAGTAATATCAACAAAAATATCCACTTCATAATAATAACACTTTTGATTTTACTTCTATTTGAGATCGATAGATGTAATTTGTTCAAACTTAGCCTTTCATTTCACTTAAAATAACAAGAAAAGAGACAAGTATATCATTTCACGAGATTCATTAATTTACTGTTGAGAAAAAGGCTAATGAACGTGTATGTAATCAGTTATATTGACTATAGATAAGCAGGATAAGTTTATTCACTTTTCATGGTTCTTAGTACAGATGAACGCATCCATATCATTTTCTGCCTACTATTAATTCTTTTGCTGAGATTTCCATTCATACCTGAATTGAAGAATAAGTTACCTTTGACGATGAAGCTAGACGACCAATTTCATGGTAGAACTCATCATGTAGATATACACGTGTATCCTTATTAAATACATTTCCATAACTCATCTTCAGGTCAGTGAGACAAGGCTGAAGACAGAGAAAGGTGGCTAGGTCACGTGAGGTGCTTGGATCATTCCACTTGAGATTCAATCCTTGCAGGGTCAACTTTTGAATCTGTTCAATAATGAAACATGATGATCACCATGAAGATGATAATGATTACAATATGAGTTTACGTGACTATAACTATGTTAAATAGTAATATCAACAAAAATATCCACTTCATAATAATAACACTGTTGATTTTACTTCTATTTGAGATCGATAGATGTAATTTGTTCAAACTTAGCCTTTCATTTCACTTAAAATAACAAGAAAAGAGACAAGTATATCATTTCACGAGATTCATTAATTTACTGTTGAGAAAAAGGCTAATGAACGTGTATGTAATCAGTTATATTGACTATAGATAAGCAGGATAAGTTTATTCACTTTTCATGGTTCTTAGTACAGATGAACGCATCCATATCATTTTCTGCCTACTATTAATTCTTTTGCTGAGATTTCCATTCATACCTGAATTGAAGAATAAGTTACCTTTGACGATGAAGCTAGACGACCAATTTCATGGTAGAACTCATCATGTAGATATACACGCGTATCCTTATTAAATACATTTCCATAACTCATCTTCAGGTCAGTGAGACAAGGCTGAAGACAGAGAAAGGTGGCTAGGTCACGTAATGCGCTTGGATCATTCGTCCCGAGATTCAATCTTTCCAGGGTCAACTTCTGAATCTGTTCAATAATGAAACATGATGATGACTGTGATGACGATGTTGAGTTAGGTTGATCACGTAGTCGATAATACTACTTATCTAAATAGTGCCTCTATATGGCACTTGCCCTGCCCAGAGCCCTTTGTTGTTGGAAAAAACGCCCTCAAGTTTAGAAAAATAATCAAAAGACGTGTAATTTGGGATGCTCTGATAATGACTACGCAAGACTTAGCCCAGACTAAATTTTGAATAACAGAAATCGTCATTGTTTAAAAGAAATGTTGAAGCAGATATTTCTTGAAGAAAACTGTACTCCATAACGAAATATAGTGCATATATTTTTTTTTTTTTAACGGGGAGTATAAAAAAAAACCCCATGGTTTCATTTCTCTTTCTTGGTCTCATGGGTTTTTATTGTGTGTGTCATGATGTTTTATCAGTAGAAAGCCAGAAAGAGAACCCGTTTAATGCTAAATTTTGAACGTGCCAGGAGATGATGTATGAATGCAATACAACATCTCCCCTCCACTGCATGTGAAGGAATAATTTACGCACATAAAGTATGTAAAATTTCACCGCTAAGCTGTTACGAAAAAAATATGTAGATTTGTTTATCATTCCGATTCACTTATTCACAATCAAGTTTCCAGCAAAAAACATAGATCCTGTTTTACCAAGATGTATTGTTTTATTCTACGAGATCATCAGGCAAGCCCAATAACAGCAGCACACACAAAGAAAAAAAACAACAATCAACTCGAAATGATACCAAACACCTTTGAGATTTTAATGCAAAATTTGGCAGAGATCAGAGCAGAGGTCCTCTGTGATTCTTCAAGTGATGAAAAGAATAATAATAATAATAATAATAATAATAATAATAATAATAATAATAATAATAATAATAATAATAATAATAATAATAATAAGAAGAAGAAGAAGAAGAAGAAGAAGAAGAAGAAACAGAATAGAAGGAAGAGTATAAAGAAGATAGGCTATGGTCATGCAAATTTAGCCTTATCTTTACCATTTACAACGTACATAAACTCACCTCCGGGGTTATCTGCCC
>CM057168.1:23774033-23795627 GCA_029962745.1 Echinometra lucunter | reverse complement strand
TACGAACTAATCGATTTTCTTGACTTAGCACTCCAACTTTACAACATTTTTCCATTGCTACCTCACATGCACTGAAGTCATTTTTGTCAAAAACTAATTTCTTGTTAATGACCCCAGTTAATGCAATATGCCCTATTTGTGTGAAATAGATGTCGAGCTGTTCATGGGCTTCGGTAATGCCTTCCTTGGTGAGATCCGTGCACTGCTTTGACACGTAGTGGTCTTTCAGGAATGTGATGATTTCTTGGAACAACTTGGAAAATGTCTTCAGCCTCCGGATTAATTCTCGCTTCTCGCTATCGGCATCCCGCCATAATACACAGAGCATCGCAATGTATATTGGAAAAGGGGCCATGTTTTCTTTGATTACGTCATTGCTTGCAATGAGTCTGATTAAATCTCGACCTGCCTGAGAGTCATCCGAGAAATACTTATTGATGTAAATTGAAATGTGCTTTTCATCGAATCCGTTCACCTTCATGAAGGCATATTCTCTTACAAAAGTATTGTTTAATTTGATCTGGTCTGCTTTCCATGGCCGAGTTGTAACGAGGACCATGCATTCCCTGTACTTTTCCGACCGTATTATTTTAGAGATATCGGCTCCTTGCTTGACAAGATCACCGTCATACTCATCCAGCCCATCAAATATGATGAATACCTTGGAGGGATTAGCCAGTATATAATTGTTGATTTGGCAAGGCTGCACGGAGTTACCATCTGAAAGATAAGTTTTTGCAATTTCCCCTATCGTTTGATCCTTATCAATTTCACGAAGAGGGACGACGAGAACCCAGTCGAAATGTTTAAATTGGTCAGCTCCGTTAGTCCAGTCCCATGCTATCTTTGAACAAAATGTAGTTTTACCTGCACCCCCTTCGCCTTCAACCATGAGACGTTTTAGTAGCTTCCCATTGACCTCTGTAGTAAGAAGGTCGTGGTAGTTTAATGGTGTTTTCCTTGTGGTTCCCATTTCCTTTCTGAGGAGCTCTAAACTCGTGTAAATCTTTTCAAATTCCAGAACCGAGTTGATATCAAGGGGATCTGTCTTTATGCTGCACAGGCGTGTTCGATAGAAGGTTTTGAAGTCCTCAGCACACCGAGCTATTTCTTCTCTTGTAAGGGGCTGTTTTTCGTTCACGCTGGACCCTAGGGGAATCATTAAAAGAAAGAGTTCAATATTCCAATTCTTCATGACACGTCAACATGTTTAATAATCGAACGAATAATCTGAACTCTCAATTCCGACAGTGATTTAGCTGCGAAGGATCTCTCTTTAACCGCCTTGATTGAGGAGGTATAATGGCTATTATGGCTATGGGAAACGTTTGAAGTATCTTTATCTCTAAAACAAGCACGATGGATCAGTGTTTTCTATCTGGTGCAAATGGATAAACGATTAATCTCTTGCATAATGGTGATGTATGAACAACAATTTGCAACTATCTTTAACTCGCTCGAGTGCCTACAATGCACGAATAACTACAATAAACATCTTAGACATAAACCTGGGTCAATTTGAAAAAGCCTGATTTGTATTATTTCTTCTTCTTTTTTGTTCGAAATGCTCCTCACTAAAAGACGATGCCTTTTAACATCGGGAATTATTTTATCAACATTAGTGTATCTGACTTAGTTGAAACAAATCTAATATTTTATCTAACCCGGGCAGAAATTTTTTTTTTTGTCAACATGAATCATCTTTACTTACCAGGCGAGGTTGGTTCTTGCGGGAGATATTCACCTGTTGGGTAAAATTTGTACATAGAATGAGCCTATTTTATATATAATACCCACTACTTTACGCTGCTCTTGTGGTCCACAGTTCATCTGGAATTTCTCAGTACATGACATTTGAGAAGCTATAATTTGGAGAATCATTTTTGCGTAAATTTAATCGCTTTGGCACGCTACACTTTCATTTTCAATTCTTGACATGACATTCTACTATTCTTCCAATGTTTAGAGTTATATTTTACAATTTTCAATATTCAATAGTCAAACAAGATATTCCCATTTCTAAAGGATAATGGAACCCAGGCATCAATGTTCTTTTAATGAATGGAGATGACCAAGAAAGAGTAGACGGTGAAAGTTTGATATGTTTGAGTAAAAAGGACAATTTGTTCTAGAGTTATGAATTTTGAAAGTTTAATTAAATCCCTATTATGGGGATCCTTCAGTTGGCAATTTTGCCAACACCTGTGATGTCATCGTGGACAACTCTCCACTCATTTTGTGCATAATTTAAATATATATATATATATATATATATATATATATATATATATATATATAAATTTTCAAGTCAGGAATCAACGCAGTTCTTCCCAAACTGCTTGCAGAATTGATGTAGCATGTCATAATAATAATAATAATAATGACAATATTTATAACGCGCAACATATCCATCTCAAGAGATGCTCAAGCATTAAATCAAAAGAATTTCTACTTTTCTTAAAAACGAAAAAGAACCGTTTAATTCCGTGTACAAAATGAATGCAGACTTGTCCATAATAGCATCACTTATGCTGGTCGAGTTGCCAACTTCAAGGATCTCCATAATAATGATTTACATAAACTTTCAAAATACACAACTCTTGAACAGATTGTTCGATTTTGCTCAAACTTTCACTGTCTACTCTTGCTTGTTATTATTCATTCACCGAAAGTACACTGATTTCTAGGTTGCATTCTCTTTTAAAGTACACATCCAAAGAAAATCACACATATGGCAAATAATGTATCACTAGAAACTGGCAGGCTTATATCAGATAGCAACCGTTTCAGCTAGACCTCAACGGCGTATCAGGTAATCGGTAATCAGGTAAACAAATAACACAAATAAAATTACCTCCAAGCATCTGTGATATAAGAATGATTCGCCAGAAATATAACGATGTTTTAATGACGTCAAGGCAGGCACCAATCTTGCCCAAGCAAACGGCGTCCCATAAAGCATGAAAATAATTGCAGCGTAATTATTTTTCAAACTGATTCGAGGATCTAGTGCAACAACAGGTTATCTGCACTCTCAGAACACTGGGTAAAATTTGGTTGGGTATAAATTCATTGGTTATAAAGGCCCAATGTTTGGCAAATTGGGCAAATTCGCTTTAATACGTGGTTGATTAAAAACGTTTTACTTTTCAGCACGGGTAAAATGCAGATTGGGTAGAATTAAATCACAACATTGGTTAAAACATTAAGATTTTAATCAACCTTTAGATAAAACCCTTTCCCCCACCGATCGGGCTGTGTCTTTTTTTTTTTTTTTTTAATCTTCTTGAATAAAGGTTGCTCATAATGACATACGACTTGCCTAATGCCTGCCAGAAAGTGGATTCCATCCCTATAAGGCGTATACATAACAGGTGCATCAAATACTTTGTTACTTGCGGCTCTGGGAAGAAACATGGATAATTAAGAAAACATTATAGCATGGGTTCTAGTACACGTACCCCCAGGACAACCACCCCCGGATAACCACCCTTAGGATATCCACCCTCTAGGACAACTGCCCCTGGTCAACTACCCCCAGACAACTACGCCCTAGGACAACAACCAGTAGGACAACTACCCCTCGGTCAACTATATCCCCCCAGACAACTACCCCCTAGGGCAAACATCCCCTAGGACAAGTACCCCCCCCCCCCCCGCAACCACCTCCTAGAAAAACCTCCCTCTAAGACAACTACCCCGGACAACTACCCCAGACAATTACGCCCTAGGACAACCACCCCCTAGGAAAACTACCCCTCGGTCAACTATCCCCAGGCAACTACCCCTAGGGCAATCATCCCCTATTACAAGTACCTCCGGACAAGTACCCCCAGACAACTACCCCCTAGCTACCCCCTAGGGCAATCACCCCCTAGGACAACTACCCCCGGGACAGATCACCCCCTAGGGCAAGTACCCTCTAGGAAAACTACCCCACAGTCAACTACCCCCCCCCCCCCCTTAGACAACTACCCCCTAGGACAACCACCCTCTAGGACAACTGCCCCCCGGTCAACTACCCCCAGACTACTACCCCCTCGGACAACTACCCTCTATGACAACTACCCTCGGACAACTACCCCACAGGCAACTACCCCTCGGTCAACTATCCCCAGGCAACTACCCCTAGGGCAATCATCCCATATGACAAGTACCTCCGGACAAGTACCCCCCGACAACTACCCCCTAGCTACCCCCTAGGGCAATCACCCCCTAGGACGACTACCCTCGGGACAGATCACCCCCTAGGGCAAGTACCCTCTAGGAAAACTACCCCTCAGTCAACTACCCCCCCCCCCTCAGACAACTACCCCCTAGGACAACCACCCTCTAGGACAACTGCCCCCCGGTCAACTACCCCCAGACAACTACCCCCTCGGACAACTACCCCACAGGCAACTACCCCTCGGGCAATCATCTCCCAGGACAAGTACCCCCGGACAAGTACCCCAGACAACTACCCCTAGGACAGCCACCCTCTAGGACAACTACCCCCGGACAATTATTCCCTCTGACAACCACCCTCTAGGAAAACTGCCCCCGAAAAACTACCCCCAAGACAGCTACCCTCTAGGAAGCATACCCTAAATTGGACAAAATTGTGCTTGTTCGCTGCGTTCGCTTGCCAAAATAGAATTAAGTAGGGCATTTAACACAATTCGTGCCCCGATCTGCAACAATAAAACACAGATAATATACCAAATTTTACTGAAGAGAAGTGTTGTTTTCGCTCTTGCTTCATAGCTTAATTGTTCCTATTCCAACCTCCATCAGTAAAACCTAGTTTAAAAAAAAAAGAAACACAACAAAAAAGTACTACCCCTAATTCAAAATTGCATAATTTTGTAACGAAAAGTTTTGAGCAAAATAATTTGGCAGGAGTATTTCTACACTTATTGAATAACTTCTGTGTGAAAATGAGATTGGTCCGTCCAGTCATGCATGAGTGAGCAAACATTTAAGGCAAAATGTCACTTTTCACAAGTCACAAGAGACATTTTTTGGGTCTGTGAAACAAGCCTTTGGCGAATTTGAATTCTTCCATAGTTTGACCTAGTCATGCCTATCCCTGACACTTTTCATGTTTATCACAGTTGGGTGAACACAGTTTTTTATGTTTTGCTTTGTTTTGTTTTGTTTTTTTTTTTGTTGAGAAAAATGATGTTCAACCCTCCTAAGTTTACAAAATCCATTCACTTTGTGGAAAAAAAATTGGCATCTACCAACATGACTCAGCACATTATGTGAAAATACCGGGTAGTCGTTTTTTCCGGCATTACACAGCACATTTTTAGCATTTCTTGCTTCATCGTTAAAAGTTTTGTCACTCAACTATGACACAAGCTCGAAAAACATCAATAGCACATAAACAAACACCAGAAAAAAAAATAAAAAACTTGTTTCAGAAACCCCCCAAAATGACTCTTGTGACTTGCGAAAAATGATATTTTTGCCTTTAATGTCTGCTCACTCATGCTTTATTTGACAGATCAATCTCATTTTCAAGCAGCAGTTAAGTGTAGGAACACTCCTGCCAAATGATTTTCCTCAAAACTTCTTCGTTAAAAAGTTATGCAATTTTGAATTAGGGGGTAGTTACTTTTTTGTTGAGTTTATTTTTACAAACATGTTAAGATGGCTGAGAAAGCAACAATGTTCTGAAATATATGCCTTTTCACCATCAAGAAAATTACGAATACTGGCATAAATGACTTCCATCAAAGACGTTATCATAATCACGGTGAGGATAATCATATCTTTATATTTTTGAGACACCTAAGATTATTATGAAACAAAACAAATTTTGACACGCTCATTTCATTGGCATTTGGGGCAGGGGGCACTGTGGCCCTATTTTTGGAAGAAAAAGCATGGGCAAATTTCTGGCAAATTTTGTCAAAAATTCCAGTAAATTCGAGCAACATTCGAAAAGAAAATCCGGTATTAAAATACATGAAACTACGAAAAAAATGAAAACTTGAACTAAAAAAGAAAGAAAATCATGTTCACACAAAAATCAATTTACTTGAATCAATACTTTTTTGTGTGTTTCACTTTCTTTGTATTATTTCATTAACTATTTTATTGGGAGGAATCATAGGACATCTGATGATACAGTGATTCAGTTCACTCTTCGCCTCCCAGGCAAAGGTGACGCCAAACAAATAATGATGATAATAATAATACTGTTCTTTATGATCTTGTCTTTCTTATATCTCACCTGGAAATGAAATTTTAAAAAATAAATCAATAAATCAATAATAACAATAACAACAATAATAACAATAATAATGATAATGAAAATAATACTAATCTTAAATCTGTAATACTTGGGTATACCCCCCCCCCCCCCGGTGCTGAAGGGTATAGACACATTCAACTGCAATCATATGATTTTTCACGTGGTAAGGTGAATTTTAACATTATAAAGCGCCAAAATCCTTCTATTTATTACCAAATTTCCAAAAAAGGTTCTTACCGTGGATGGTAGGCATCCCTCCTCCGGACACTTATCATATCCTTACTTACTGTTAGTCACAACCCCCCCCCCCCCCCCCTCTCCACATCCTTCCTTGGTCGAAATCAGTTTAAATGCCGTCGAGTATCTGGGAGTTGTAACTGTTTAAGGGAATAGTAACATGCCATGGATTAGAGTATTTCAGTTGTCTGACTGATATTTATCTTAAAATTATTGTCCTCTAATAGGTGGTAGCGGTCAAGGAGATGTCCTACAGGATGGTTGTCGGCCCGAGTTCTATTTTTTTTTTTTTTATCCATGGGCCAGAAATATTTCTGAAATTGAAATATCAACCTTCCACTTTTTTTTCGAGTGATTGTAAAGAGATAGGAAAAACACTTTAATTTCAGGAAACCTATGATTTATTCGTACAACGGTTAGATATTCTATAAAACTTACAAAGAAAGCAATTCTTTCCTTTAACGTGAAGTGGATGTTCCCCAATGAAATTATGATTCTTAATATTTTCTCCGCTTGTTTTTTTTTTTTGTGTGTATGTGTGTGTGTGTGTGGGGGGGGGGGGACACCAGCCTCATCCACTCTATCCATATGCCTGCTTACCTCGCTTGTACGCTTAATGAAAGTTGGACTAATCAAAACTACCCATTCTCATTTAATACCATATGATTAATCATTATTATCCTATTTTTCTCATATGTTTTCTAAATCAAACAGACCCGAGGTATGGTAACAGTTATAGTGCGTGAAGTGAACAAGCTAAAAAAAAAAGCAACAAAAAAAAAAGAAAAAAGAAAAAAAAAAACCGAAAAAAAGGAATATATTCATTCAGGATAAAAATAACGCCCAAGGGGCCGCAGTTTAGACCAAGGCACTTAGAGACAGTTGCGTGTGTGTGTGTGTTTTTTTTTTTTTTTTTTTTTTTGGGGGGGGGGGGGGGAGAGGGTGGAGGTATTTGTCCTAGAGAACGGTTGCCCAAGGGAATAAATGTGTGTGGGTAATTCTCCAGGGGTATTTGTCTGGGGTAGTTGTCGGTGGGGGGGGGGGGGGTGTAGTTTCTTTAGAGGGTGGTTGCCCTAGGGGGTACTTGTCCGGGGGGTAATGGTCCAAGAGTTGTCCGGGGGTGTTAGTGTCCTAAAGGGTGGTTGTCCTAGGGGGTAGTTGCCTATGGGGTAGTTGTCATAGGGGGTAGTTGTCATAGAGGGTAGTTGTCCGAGGGGGGTAATTGTCTGGGGGTAGGTGACCGGGGGGGTAGTTGACCAGGGGGTAGTTGTCCTAGAGGGTGAATGTCCTAGGGGGGTAGTTGTCGGGGTCGGGTAGTTGACTGTGAGGTAGTTTTCCTAGAGGGTACTTGCCCTAGGGGGTGATTAGCCGGGGGGGGGGGGTAATCATCCTAGAGGGTATCTGTCCCGGGGGCAGTCGTCCTAGGGGGTGGTTGCCCTAGAGGGTAGTTGTCCTAGGGGGTAGTTGTCCTACAGCGTAGTTACCCTAGGGGTGGTTTTCCGGGGGTGGATGTGCAGGGGGTAGGTGTCCGGATACGTTTAGCATGATGTAACCGTGCGTATTGCGTAATATCTTGCTCCTCCACAAAAATTTACGACCGCAGTTTCAAACGTCCCTCGCGTGTAAGCCAATACAACGGAAGCATCTTTATTTATGCTTCGAAAACAGAGGCTCTTAATCATATTTGAAGGCAAATTTTCAAAAATGATTTGAAGGAGTGGACTCTGGCGGACACATTTGGGAAGATGATTACTGTGTAAATAAAAAGGCAACGAACCGCAAATATTAATGCATATTATACTGAAAATAAAAGACTGCAGATTTGATCGGAAGTAGGACTTTGAATTTCGGACTGGGAAAATTACCTCGTCATAACGAAATCTTCTTCTATCCGTGCTCCTTATAACGGGAGAAGACTATACAAGCATTACCCAAGTATTGGGTATAAGGATCTTGGATTAACCAATAATTAGTTAAATATTCAACCAACCTTTGGTTTAAATGGATTAAAATGAATTGCCCAACCATTTTGGTTTAACCAACTAATGGTTAAAAATTTGCCTTAACATAATTACCCACCTAGTTGGGTAAAATGATATTAACCATCATATATTTATGATATCTAACCAACCACTAGTTAAAACTGTTATAGTTTAACCAACTGTAAGGCTGACGCCTAGTGAATACACGGTTGGTTAAACCTTTAACTAACTTGGTTGAAAATTTCTTAGAGTGTGCATTTTTTGGCAATTTCTATAAATCTTAAAATAAAGGTTTGTTGCACTGACACACTGCAGTTTAAAGCAGATAGCCATATCTATTTTGTTTGTACCCATCTATAGCAAAATTTGCTGTATAAAACCATGGTGGGTTCCTGGTATCAACTGGATCATTTTGATTTGGAAATCACAATCAAATAAAAATGTTGATAGTCCTTTGTGCACTAAACCCTCGTTATAAGGAACTTTTGTCTGTTCAAACGTGCCCATATTTCACTCATGTCCGAAAGGGAAATGAAACTGATTCTTATTATTGAAATCTTTTGTTTGATCATTAACCCTTATCCGGTATATTTACAGTCAAAGAAAACCACACCTTCAAAACTGAAAAGCCCGCTGATAGATTGCATGGATTGTATGCGTTCCCTCTTGAGACAACGAACACACAGCGGCGTATGCAGCTGAAATTGGCGCTTATTTTGTTTACAAACGACTAATTCCTTTATTCTTTTAACGCTCCAGTTTCGATCCAAATGATGCCATGCAAGGTGTCTAGAGTGAGGTAATGGATTAAACATTTAAACTGATGATCAGATGATGGTGAAGTGAGAGAAATAACTGAAGAGAAAACGACAAACCATGCGACACTGAAAATGTGTGAGATGTTATGGGACATCGTCTGCTTGTGCAATAAACATCCCATCTGTGACGTCACACATCGCAGAGACCTCTTCAGTTGCTATGTCAGGGCTGTATTTTCGCCCTTTGTAATTGATAATAATTATTACTTCAAATATTTCCTAGTGTTGAATCTTGACAAACTTGTCCGATCTAAGCTTCACATATGCAATAAATGTCTGTTTTAAGAGTTTGTAATCCAAATTCTTGGAAAAAATGCAAATATATTCCATGCAAATTACAGACAAAAATATTTTGAATGAGTAATATAGATTTTATAAGAGTCGAGAAAAATGGTTGAATAGTAGAGATTTACTCAATCTTTAATGAAGAGTACTAATGGAAGTAGTCACAAAGTGTTTAAATACTTTCCGTTGATTATAAGCAAATTTCACTTATTGATAAATCATTCAAACATAATCCCCATCCCGAGGAACCAACAATAGTAAACATCAATACTAAACATCACACTTTAATAAAGCTAATACCTCTGATCATCTTGCCACCGAGTGCGTCCAGATTAGCCACACGCAGTGCCTTAGCAATGGCGTTGCGGTAGTCAGTCCCATCCTTTTGTTTATTCTTCCACTCACAGAAGACTTCGATCAATGATCCTGGGATATCCATGAGATGTCGGGTGAGAATGGCTTGGCTCTGGTTGTATGTAATACCAAGTGCGATGCACAACTCTGTGTATTTTGATGGAGGTACGTCGTACGCCAGGTTCACCAGCTCCTGTTCTTGTATATCCCCTGGTCTGATTGGGAAAAAAAGAAGAAGAGAAAAAGTACTCAGCTTAGAATTTGGGGGCTGACATACTTAAACATTTGCTGACAAATATTTTTTCAGGAGTCTAAAGAATTTCGGGACATACCCTACTGGCTTCTTCGGGGTCTTTTCCGTCTGTCCCTCCCCCGATTGATGCCCATGACACACAAGAGGCTGAAATCAACTAATATCATAGGAACAAAAAACCCGAAACAATAATATAATTTTGAAATAATTCAGCTCAGTGATCCTATTCTGTGGTGTCAGAGTTACTGAGAACGATCGTACTATTTAAGTAACGTGTTCCGTGATTACCAACCTGGCTGTATTTCCAATTTATTCCAATTTATTCCAGTTGAGCTTATCGAAGCCCATTATTCTTCACAACTTTTGTTACATTTCCCATTTTTGTTTGCCTTGATGTCGGCATTTTGTAAATTTACCATAGGTGTATGTCACAAAGCTTTAGTGTGTTTTTATTTTTTTTTCGCTTTCCCCAACCATCCTGTATGTAAATATTACACGAGCGAGCGCAGCGAGCAATGGCGAGCGAGGAACACATATATTTACTCTTTTTCATGGTGAAAGTGATAATTCTTCATCACAATACACGATGGAAATATAGAATATCTTATTTACACATGTACAATTGGTCACCTAGCTCGCCGAATCCGTTTGCTTTCCTAAATCCATCTTGTATCTGGATAATATACGATCGAGCGTAGCGAGCGAGGTAAAATACATATATACACTCCTTTTCATGGTAGAAGTGATAGTTCTTCATCAAAATACACGATGGGCTTTTAAGATATCTATTCTTATATATATGTCACCTCTTTTGCCTAATTTATTCGCTTTCAAAGACCATCCTGTATCTAAATATTATACGGGCGAGCGCAGCGAGCGAGGAAAAATATATATACTCTTTTTTCATGGTAGAAGTGATAGTTCTTCATCAAACTACATGATGGGCCTAAAGATATCTAAATCATATATTTGGTCACCTCTCTTTTATACCTAATTCATTAGCTTTCAAAAACCATCCTAAATCTTACTATTATACGAGTGAGCGATGAAAAAATATATATACTCTTTTTTCATGGTACAAGTAATAATTCTTCATCCAAATACACGATGGAGTTAACTATGACGTACATGTACATTTGGTCACCTCGCTTGCCGAATTTGTTGGCTTTACAAAATCCATCTTGTATCTGAATATTATACTAGCGAGCGTAGCGAGCGAGGAAAAATACATATTTACTCCTTTTCATGGAAGAAGTGATAGTTCTTCATCATCATCAAAATACACGATAGGCCTTTAAGATATCTATTTTCATGTCGTCTCTCTTGCCTAATTTATTTGTTTTCAAAGACTATCCTATATTTTAGTATTGTTCGAGCAAGAGTAGCGGGCGAGGAAAATGTACATACTCTTTTTCATGGTAGAAGTGATAATTCTTCATCGAAATACATGATTGGACTAAAGATATCTAAATTATATAGTTGTTCACCTCACTTGCCGAATGTATTTGCTTTCTGAAAACATCCTGTATCTAAATATGATACGAGCGAACGCAGGGAGCGAGGAAAAATATACACTCCCTTCCGTGGTACCAGTGTTATTTCGTCATCAAAATACACAAGAAAATAAGCCGAATATGACTCTGTTAGGGAACTTTACTCCTCTTTTCTTTTCCCTCCTTCTTTCCTTTCCTTTTCTCTCTCTCTCTTTGCCGACAGCGATCGCGAATTTGCCGGCAAGAATTTTGAATGGGGGTGGCACCCACACCCCCCCCCCCCCTCTCCGTGACACCCCTGATTACATGTATTCATCGGATGTGTATTTAAAAGGGGCCTAACATGACAGAGTATGGTTTATATTTTAGTGGCAGATTTAGCATGGGGAGCTCTTCTATATTTCTTTGAAACCAGAGTGTCTACTTTGCTTATCAGACAATATGGAAAGACAAAGGGACAACCCCATTTACAAAAACCTGGATCCACGCCTTTAACTTTGCCATGAACACTTACTCTTAATATACGTAAAAGAAATTTATTATCACTGATATAATGCATACCATACAGTAGCTTGCTATTAGTTCAGGTAGACTTTAATTTCATGGGCCTTTAGGTTGAAGGGCGTTTTTATCGTGCTGCGGATTGATAAAAGATGAATGTATTTCTTTTCTAATTGGTGTGTTCGAAGTCACAAAAGTTAGTAGCGTTAAAGACATCCCTTATCATGGCTGGATGTAAGAGTCCATAGTGTGTGGAGGTTTGTGAAACAAGATCTTTAATGGATTACAGGGACATGACAATGAGACTTGTTGTTCTGTGTACATGAATGACACGTGTCTTAAATCCAACGGGAATACACTACTTTCTACCTGTCTAATGGCCCTGGATTCAACTCTACATCTCCAGATTTCACAACGAGCATCTCAGCAGGGCAGGCGGCTTCTTGCAAGATAGGATCCTCTGTGGTAGTATTCAGGCTGCTTCGTATCTGTCTCGAAATAGAAAAAAAAAAGAAAATAAAAAGCTCTTTGAAAGCTTGGTATATGCTTACCAATATATTCAATCAATAAATAAACATTAAATCTGCGGCCAGTTGGGTGGTGACTTCAAACAGTAGTGTACCCGAACTCATATAATTTGCTCATTAAAAAAAACAAAAACAACAACAGTTGGGGATTCAATAAAGACAGAAAAAAAATAAATGTGGGAGATAAGAATTACCATTAAGCTCAAAATGATCAGAAAACGAGCCGTAACATGAAACGTGTTCCTGAGATTCACGCTATGTTACCTACATCAACCTGACCACAAGGTGTAGCCGATTGAAATAACAATTGCCACTAAATTGTCATATGTGTTTATATACATTGTAGAAACTTAATAGACCTACGTTTAACCTTGTAAAATGATATTCATTTTACAGTGACATGATACACACCTTTTTGTTTCTAAATCGGACTGTGCATTCGTTGATGGTAAATTCAGTTGTGGTGTTGTTCTCTTCTTTGGAAGATTTAGGTGTAGTGACATTCCCTTTGATGGACGGTTCAGTCGGGGGGTTGTTCTCTTTGATGGTAGGTTCAGGTGGCTCGCTCTCTTTGCTTGTGGATTCAGTTGGAACGTTGTTCTCTTTGACGTTTGATTTCGTTGGAGTGCTGTTCACTTTGGTGTTTGATTCCCTTGGAGTGTTGTTCTCTTTGTTGTTTGATTTAGATAGAGTGCTGGTGTCTTTGATCGTTAATTTAGTTGGAGTGTTGTGCTCTTTAATATTTGATTTCGTTGAAGTGTTGTTTTCTTTTGGGATTGATTCCGTTGGGGTGCTGTTCTCTTTGACGTTTGATTCCTTTAAATTGTTGTTCTCTTTGATGTTTGATTCCTTTGGATTGCTGTTCTCTTTGACAGTAGATTCCATTGGAGTGTTGTTTTCTTTGATGTTTGATTTTGTTGGAGTGCTGTTATTCTTGGTGGTTGATTGCGTTGGAGTGCTGTTTTCTTTGACGTTTGATTCCTTTGGATTGTTGTTTACTTCAAAGTTTGATTCCGTTGGAGTGCTGTTCTCTTTGATAGTACATTCGGCAGGAGTGCTGCTTTCTTTGATGTTTGATTCCTTTGGATTGTCGTTCTCTTTGAAGTTTGATTTCTTTGGAGTGCTGTTCTCAATGGTGTTTGATTCCGTTGGAGTGCTGTTTTCTTTGACGTTTGATTCCTTTAGATTGTTGTTCTCTTTGAAGTTTGATTCCGTTGGAGTGCTGTTCTCTTTAGTGGTTGATTCAGTTGGAGTGTTGTTCTCTTTTATGGCAAATTCCGTTGGAGTGTTGGTGTCATTAATGTTTGATTCTCTTTGAGTGCTCTTCTCTTTGATGGTTGATTTAGTTGCATCTTTCGTATCATTGCCCACTTGGTTTTCAGGTGATGTGCTATTCTCTTTGGTGCTTGATTCCCTTGGAGTGTTGTTCCCTTTGATGTTTGATTTCGCTGAAGTGATGTTCTCTTTGATGTTGAATTCCGTTGGAGCGTTGTCCTTATTGGTGGATGATTCCCTTGGAGTGCTCTCCTCTTCCATGGTTGATTCCCTTGAATTTTTGTTTTCTTTGAGGTTTAATTCACTTGCAGTGTTGTCCTCTTCGATGTTTGATTCCCTTGGAGTGTTGTTCTCTTTGACGTTAGATTTAGTTGGATTTTTGTTCTCTTTCATGTTAGATTCCGTTGGAATTTTGTTCTCTTTGATGTTAGATTCCGTTGGAGTTCTGTTCGCTTTGATGTTAGATTCCGTTGGAGTTCTGTTCTCTTTGATGTTAGATTCCGTTGAAGTTCTGTTCTCTTTGATGTTTGATTCCTTTGGATTGCTGTTCTCTTTGACAGTAGATTCCATTGGAGTGTTGTTTTCTTTGATGTTTGATTTTGTTGGAGTGCTGTTATTCGTGGTGGTTGATTGCGTTGGAGTGCTGTTTTCTTTGATGTTTGATCCCTTTGGATTGTTGTTTACTTCGAAGTTTGATTCCGTTGGAGTGCTGTTCTCTTTGATAGTAGATTCGGCAGGAGTGCTGTTTTCTTTGATGTTTGATTCCTTTGGATTGTCGTTTTCTTTGTTTGATTTCGTTGGAGTGCTGTTCTTAGTGTTGTTTGATTCCGTTGGAGTGCTGCTATTCTTGGTGGTTGATTGCGTTGGAGTGCTGTTTTCTTTGACGTTTGATTCCTTTGGATTGTTGTTTACTTCGAAGTTTGATTCCGTTGGAGTGCTGTTCTCTTTGATAGCAGATTCGGCAGGAGTGCTGTTTTCTTTGATGTTTGATTCCTTTGGATTGTCGTTCTCTTTGAAGTTTGATTTCGTTGGAGTGCTGTTCTCATTGGTGTTTGATTCCGTTGGAGTGCTGTTTTCTTTGACGTTTGATTCCTTTAGATTGTTGTTCTCTTTGAAGTTTGATTCCGTTGGAGTGCTGTTCTCTTTAGTGGTTGATTCAGTTGGAGTGTTGTTCTCTTTTATGGCAAATTCCGTTGGAGTGTTGGTGTCATTAATGTTTGATTCTCTTTGAGTGCTCTTCTCTTTGATGGTTGATTTAGTTGCATCTTTCGTATCATTGCCCAATTCGTTTTCAGGTGATGTGCTATTCTCTTTGGTGTTTGATTCACTTGGAGTGTTGTTCCCTTTGATGTTTGATTTCGCTGAAGTGATGTTCTCTTTGATGTTTAATTCACTTGCAGTGTTGTCCTCTTTGATGTTTGATTCCCTTGGAGTGTTGTTCTCTTTGACGTTAGATTCAGTTGGATTTTTGTTCTCTTTAATGTTAGATTCCGTTGGAATTTTGTTCTTTTTGATGTTAGATTCCGTTGGAGTTCTGTTCGCTTTGATGTTAGATTCCGTTGGAGTTCTGTTCTCTTTGATGTTTGATTCCTTTGGATTGCTGTTCTCTTTGACAGTAGATTCCATTGGAGTGTTGTTTTCTTTGATGTTTGATTTTGTTGGAGTGCTGTTATTCGTGGTGGTTGATTGCGTTGGAGTGCTGTTTTCTTTGATGTTTGATCCCTTTGGATTGTTGTTTACTTCGAAGTTTGATTCCGTTGGAGTGTTGTCCTTACTGGTGGATGATTCCCTTGGAGTGCTCTTCTCTTCCATGGTTGATTCCCTTGAATTTTTGTTTTCTTTGAGGTTTAATTCAATTGCAGTGTAGTCCTCTTTGATGTTTGATTCCCTTGGAGTGTTGTTCTCTTTGACGTTAGATTTAGTTGGATTTTTGTTCTCTTTCATGTTAGATTCCGTTGGAATTTTGTTCTCTTTGATGTTAGATTCCGTTGGAGTTCTGTTCACTTTGATGTTAGATTCCGTTGGAGTTCTGTTCTCTTTGATGTTTGATTCCTTTGGATTGCTGTTCTCTTTGACAGTAGATTCCATTGGAGTGTTGTTTTCTTTGATGTTTGATTTTGTTGGAGTGCTGTTATTCTTGGTGGTTGATTGCGTTGGAGTGCTGTTTTCTTTGATGTTTGATCCCTTTGGATTGTTGTTTACTTCGAAGTTTGATTCCGTTGGAGTGCTGTTCTCTTTGATAGTAGATTCAGCAGGAGTGCTGTTTTCTTTGATGTTTGATTCCTTTGGATTGTCGTTTTCTTTGTTTGATTTCGTTGGAGTGCTGTTTTCTTTGACCTTTGATTTCTTTAGATTGTTGTTCTCTTTGAAGTTTGACTCCGTTGGAGTGCTGTTCTCTTTGGTGGTTGATTCAGTTGGAGTGTTGTTCTCTTTTATGGCAAATTCCGTTGGAGTGTTGGTGTCATTAATGTTTGATTCTCTTTGAGTGCTCTTCTCTTTGATGGTTGATTTATTTGCATCTTTCGTATCATTGCCCACTTTATTTTCAGATGATGTGCTATTCTCTTTGGTGTTTGATTCCCTTGGAGTGTTGTTCCCTTTGATGTTTGATTTCGCTGAAGTGATGTTCTCTTTGATGTTGAATTCCGTTGGAGCGTTGTCCTTATTGGTGAATGATTCCCTTGGAGTGCTCTCCTCTTCCATGGTTGATTCCCTTGAATTTTTGTTTTCTTTGAGGTTTAATTCACTTGCAGTGTTGTCCTCTTCGATGTTTGATTCCCTTGGAGTGTTGTTCTCTTTGACGTTAGATTTAGTTGGATTTTTGTTCTCTTTCATGTTAGATTCCGTTGGAATTTTGTTCTCTTTGATGTTAGATTCCGTTGGAGTTCTGTTCGCTTTGATGTTAGATTCCGTTGGAGTTCTGTTCTCTTTGATGTTAGATTCCGTTGAAGTTCTGTTCTCTTTGATGTTTGATTCCTTTGGATTGCTGTTCTCTTTGACAGTAGATTCCATTGGAGTGTTGTTTTCTTTGATGTTTGATTCTGTTGGAGTGTTGTTCCCTTTGATGTTTGATTTCGCTGAAGTGATGTTCTCTTTGATGTTAGATTCCGTTGGAGTTCTGTTCTCTTTGACGTTAGACTCCGTTGGGGTTCTGTTCTCGTTGATGTTTGTTTCCTTTGGAGTGTTGGTCTCTTTAATGTTTGACTCTCTTCGAGTGCCCTTAGTTGAAGTGGCGGTCGCTTTCTTGGAAGATGCATTTGGAGTGGTTTTCTCTTTCGTGGTAGACTCAGCTTGAGTGTTAATCTTTGTGACTGGGGATTCAGTCCGATTCTTGTTCACCTTAATGTCAGATTCAGTTGTAGTGTGTTTCCGTTTAACCGTACACCTAATCGAGATGCTTTTCCTTTTGTTTGATGATTTAGTTCGAGCATTTTTCTCCTTGATGATATATTTAGTTGGGATGCCCCCCTTGACAGCATTTTTTGTTGGAGTGTTGTTTCCTTTGACCGCAGAGGCGGTTGGAGTGTTGTTCTTTTTGGCGGTTGATTCCGTTGTTATGTTGTTCTCCTTGGTATATTTATTTTGAGTTGTTTCACCTTTGACCACTGATCCACAAGGAATCTTGCTCGTTTGGCTGGCAGATTTATTGAAAGGGGCATTCTCTTGGATGGTAGATTCATTGGGATTGTTTTTCCTTTTGACCATAGGACTAGTCGAAATCTGGTTCTTTTTATAGGGCGGTTTAGTCCAAGAATTCTTATTGTTGATAGATTCAGTTGGCGTGTTGTTATCTTGAATGGTAGATTCAGTTGGTGTGATGTTTTCTTTACATGTAGATTCAACTAGAGGGTGGTTACTCTTTTTAAAGGTAGATTCAAGTGGAGTTTTCCCCCCTTTGATCGTTGATCCACTTGAAATCTTGTCCGTTTTAGTTACATTGTTTTTCCCTCTGACCTTGGATCTGGTTGGGATGCCCCTCGTTTTGATGGAAGGTGCACATCGAGGACTGTTCTCCTTGATGGTAGATTCAATATGCGTGTTGCTCCCTTTGATTGTAGATCCAGATGGAGTGTTGTTCTTTTCGACGGAATATTCATTTCGAGTCTTCTTCTTCTTCTTTGTAATCTTATTCGACCGTTTGTTCCCTTTGAGGGTATATTCACATCTATTCCCATTCTCTCCAAAAGAAGGTTCAGTTGGAGTGTCGTTCTCTTTGGTGACATACTTATTCGCAATGTCATTTTTTCCGTTAGACGACCGATTTCGGTTGCAGTCCTCTTTCACAGTATAATCAACTTCATGGTTCCTTTCACCGATATAGCGTTCATTTTGAAAGTGTTTCCTTCTTTTGGCAGACTTCCTTCGATTGTTTTTCTCTTTGACATTAAATTCAGTGGAAGCCTTGTTATCGTTAACTGTAGATTTAGATGGCCTGTCTTTTTCGCCGAAGGACTTTCTCATACAGCTCTTCTCTTTGATGACGGAATCACTTGAATGGTTGTTTTCTTTCATGTGAAATTCATCTCGTCTTTGGTTATTCCAGATATCTTCAGATTTGTCGTCTTTTTTTCTGTTGGTAGTGATTATGCAAGACACCATTTCGTAGACCAAAGAGCTGCAGACTATCATAACTACGTAACTGATCCACGAATTTATCTCTACTAGCTGCAAAAACTGCTTGCTTTTCTCCAGCAATGTGGGGATATCAACGTCGAGGAGGAATAAGAGAGCGACGAAGGAGAATGAGGAGAAGAAAAAGAAGAAGAAGGAAGTAGTATTATTGATGTTATCGTCCTTGTGTTTTGTGTTGGATTTGCTTTGTGTATTGTCCTTGATGGTAGGCTTTGTAGAAGGTTTGTTCTGCTTGAGGATAGGATGACCTCTCTTGTAGTTTTCTTTAATGGAATGTGCAGGTGTGTACTTTTTCCCTTTGGTGGTGGGTTCCTTGGGGATGTTGCTGTCTCCATTTCTTGATTTAGCAGTAGAGTTGTTCTGTTCGATTGAAGATTCAGGTGAAAGGTTTCCTTTCTCGCTGACAGTTTCAGTCTTCGATTTGTTATCCTTGACTAAACTAGCATTCTGGACAATGTCTTCGTCGCTGCTACAGTTGCTTGCTGTTTCCTTGGAGGAGTCTTTTGCCTTTTCTTCGCATTCATTGCTGTTATTCTCAGATACAGATTTCTTTTCAAGGAGTCTCTCGTGTAATATTTTGAGTAGTCGAGTTTTCTCCTTCAGCAACTTTTCTTTTCGCTCTCTTATCTCATACTCCCTGTCCCAGTGAACGAATCTTCCTATCCGCGCCCGCCATTCACTCAGAGAATCTGGCATGTTGGATTTGTACACAAAGTAGAATTCTTGAAACGAAGAAATTTAAACCTACAAGTAAGAAAAGAAAATAATTCATGTTACTAAATAGTTTCCTTTCCACAGTTAGCATACTTGAAGACGGAAAAGGGGCAATACCACGCTAAACGAGTTCTATTCATTGGTCAAAATCACTCCCTTTCGAGTTACTTCGAGATTCTTTTCGAAACATTTACCCCCTAAACGAGTTTAACCTCCTGTTTAGGGTATGTTCGAGGAGGTCAAACTCGTTGAAGGGATGTTATAAGACTAAGGTGGGGGAAAAAGGGGGTATCCTAAACGCGTGATAACATGAGCGTGCAGAGGAATCAATCCATTTTTATGATGGGGGTGGGGGGGGGGAGACACTATAAACCTATAAGATATCGATCACCTATGTATCGAATATGACATAATTTTGTTGTGAAATAATATTTTGGAATTTTGCTGCTGAAATAAGCTACTTGCTGCCCGAAATCATCTTGTATCTTTTACCAGCGAGCGAGCTACGACTGTCCTAAAAGTGTATCTAAACTGTGCACAAAAAGTAATTCCCCTAGTTGTAATTATTTTTTTTCTACGAGTTATAAGAATCTAATCATATGCCTGTGTAGCTAAACTTCCCAGCAACACTTTGTGTGAGAATTGTGAAAAGTCGTCAAATCATGATTCAGTGAGCACAGTCGGAAAACAAACTGGCCACTTTCATTAATTTACTGATGCTTGGATAAATGCTAGATTTGTGTTGCTTCAGGGTATGTGTTGTGCATGGGTGTCGATTTGTGTTCGCGGTTGGGGGGGGGGGGGGGAATGACTGATGCCGAAAATCCTCGACCCCGGGGCAAAGCGACCGATCGTGGAAAGGATGTGTAGGTTCAAACGTGAAGGATAGACTTAATAGCAGGGAGGGTTAGGGCCTGCTTTTGCTGCCCATATCTCTGTATTAATTATTAAAACAAAAAATTAATAGTCTAATCTAACGTTCCTCCAATTAACCGCACAAAAATTGTTTTCAAACAATATCGCAGAGGTACATCCTCATTACTGGAATGAAAAATGTAGGGGACTTGAACCTTTACTTAGAGTATGAACAAACCTTTTTTTCCACTTTCTAGCTATAAAAGTAATTTTATTTTCCTCAAATTACCCTCAAGCAAATAAAAAGTTTGACTATTTCAGCACCTCGCTGGTCCAATTGCTACTTTGCTAAACCAACCTATTTCAAATATTACAAGCGAGGGAGGCGAGATAGGTGAAATACACTATTTTAGTGATGAAGTGTTATTTTTCATAAAAATCCATATTAGGTTTATAAAATATCAACATTAAATATTCGAGTGAGCGCAGCGAGCGAGGAAAAAAATACATTCTTTGATAGCCTCAAAGATATCTACATAGTTTTGATCACCTAATTGCTAAATATGTTTCTTTTTTTTTTTTTGGTGCCTCGCTTGCCATCTAAAACCATTTTGTTTCTATGAGCGATCGAAGCAAGCTTCCAACAAAAACTCTGTTTATTTCCAGTAAAACGTCGAATTTCCACCAAAATTTGATGAACTTTATGATGTACCATTTATCTGTATTCGAGAAAAGCTTTACATCTCGCTGTAGAAATGTTACTTCAGCTCTATGATTTGAATAATGTACATTTTATTAGCATCCGATCCTTTCTCGTATTTGGTAAGATAGGAATAGGCTACCGGTCACAGGCAATTATTACATGAAAATTCTTCTGTTATGGGTCTTCTTCCCGTTCGACTCCTTGCAGTTATATTATAACAGTACATGTATAACATTGGATAGAAACACAAGATGCAGATCAGTTTCATTTTTGATGATAAACCATGATAAAAAATATCAGTTGGCATTGGTTAAGATAACAAAAGATATTAAATGCGAGTATAGTAATAATAGCATACTATTTGATAGAAAGACAATATGCGAATTGATTTGCATTCATAGAGATAGTATTACAACCGCATTGGTTGAAATACTCTAAAAAGCTGAGTGGCGGGAAATCTGCACAATCTAAAAAATTAGAGAGATTTGTGTGACGGCGCCGAGGGTGGACGCGTTTTTAACTCTCTCCCGACTTCTTTTAAATTCAATCTTTTTTTCGTGCTATTTTAACTGGAAATTCCTGTTTTTAAACTTTAATCGTCCAAGGATAGCACCAATCTACCTGTGGAGATTAAATTCGGGATATTTTGTGCCAGAACTTCCAAATTTTTAGCAATTTTTTTAGATTGTGCAGATTTCCCGCCACTCAGCTTTTTAGCTTT
>CM057168.1:23734674-23773533 GCA_029962745.1 Echinometra lucunter | reverse complement strand
AATGTTTCGAAAGAAGGCTCGAAGTAACTTGAATAGAACTCGTTTAGCGTGGTATTGCTCCTTTTCCGTCTTCAAATATGCTAACTGTGGAAAATAAATTATTTAGTAACATGAATCATTTCTCTTTTCTTACTTGTAGGTTTAAATTTCTTCGTTTCAAGAATTCTACTTTGTGTACAAATTCAACATGCCGGTTTCTCTGAGTGAATGGCGGGCGCGGATAGGGAGATTCGCTCATTGGGTCAGGGAGTATGAGATAAGAGAGCAAAAAGAAAAGTTGCTGAAGGAGAGAACTCGAATACTCAAAATATTACACGAGAGACTCCTTGAAAAGAGATCTGCATCTGAGAATAACAGCAATGAATGCGAAGAAAAGGCAAACGATTCCTCCAAAGAAACAGCAAGCAACTGTAGCAGCGACGAAGACATTGTCCAGAATGATAGTTTGGTCAAGGATAACAAATCTAAGACTGAAACTGCCAGCGAGAAAGGAAACCGTTCACTTGAATCTTCAATCGAACTGAACAAATCTACTGCTAAATCAAGAAATGGAGACAGCAACACCCCCAAGGAACCCACCACCAAAGGGAAAAAGTACGCACCTGCACATTCCATTAAAGAGAACTACAAGAGAGGTCGTCCTATCCTCAAGCAGAACAAACCTGCTACAAAGCCTACTATCAAGGACAATATACAAAGCAAATCTAACACAAAACACAAGGACGATAAGATCAATAATACAACTTCCTTCTTCTTCTTCTTCTTTTTCTCCTCTCTCTTCTTCGTGGCCCTCCTATTCCTCCTCGACGTCGATATCCCCACATTGCTGGAGAAAAGCAAGCAGCTTTTGCAGCTAGTAGAGATAAATTCTTGGATCAGTTACGTAGTTGTGATAGTCTGCAGCTGTTTGGTCTACAAAATGGAGTCTTGCATAATCACTATCAACACAAAAAAAGAGGACAAGTCTGAAGATATTTGGAATAACCAGAGACGAGATGAATTTAACATGAAAGAAAACAATAATTCAAGTGATTCCATGGTCAAAGAGAAGAGCTGTATGAGAAAGTCCTTCAGTGAAAAAGACAGGCCATCTAAATCTACAGTTAACGATAACAAGGCTTCCACTGAATTTAATGTCAACGAGAAAAACACACGAAGGAAGTCTGCCAAAAGAAGGAAACACTTTCAAAATGAACGCTATATCGGTGAAAGGAACCATGAAGTTGATTATACTGTGAAAGAAGACTGCAATCGAAATCGGTCTGCTAAAGGAAAAAATGACATTGTGAATAAATATGTCACCAAAGAGAACCACACTGCAACTGGACCTTCTTTTGGAGAGAATGGGAATAGATGTGAATATACCCTCAAAGGGAACAAACGGTCGAATAAGAATACAAAGAAGAAGAAGAAGACTCGAAATGAATATTTCGTCGAAAAGAACAACACTCCATCTGGATCTACAGTCAAAGGGAGCAACACGCATATTGAATCTACCATCATCAAAGAGAACAGTCCTCGGTGTGCACCTTCCATCAAAACGAGGGGCATCCCAACCAGATCCAAGGTCAGAGGGAAAAACAATGTAACTAAAACGGACAAGATTTCAAGTGGATCAACCATCAAAGGGGGGAAAACTCCACTTGAATCTACCATTAAAAAGAGTAACCACCCTTTAGTTGAATCTACATGTAAAGAAAACATCACACCAACTGAATCTACCATTCAAGATAACAACACGCCAACTGAATCTATCAACAATAAGAATTCTTGGACTAAACCTTCCTATAAAAAGAACCAGATTTCGACTAGTCCTATGGTCAAAAGGAAAAACAATCCCATTGAATCTACCATCAAAGAGAATACCCCTTTCAATAAATCTGCCAGCCAAACGAGCAAGAATCCTTGTGGATCAATGGTCAAAGGTGAAACAACTCAAAATAAATATACCAAGGAGAACAACATAACAACTGAATCAACCGCCAAAAAGAACAACACTCCAACCGCCTCTGCCGTCAAAGGAAACAACACTCCAACAAAAAATGCTGTCAAGAGGGGCATCCCAACTAAATATATCATCAAGGAGAAAAATACTCGAACTAAATCTTCAAACAAAAGGAAAAGCATCTCGATTAGGTGTACGGTTAAACGGAAACACAATACAACTGAATCTGACATTAAGGTGAACAAGAATCGGACTGAATCCCCAGTCACAAAGATTAACACTCAAGCTGAGTCTACCACGAAAGAGAAAACCACTCCAAATGCATCTTCCAAGAAAGCGACCGCCACTTCAACGAAGGGCACTCGAAGAGAGTCAAACATTAAAAAGGCCAACACTCCAAAGGAAACAAACATCAACGAGAACAGAACTCCAACGGAATCTAACTTCAAAGAGAACAGAACTCCAACGGAATCTAACATCAAAGAGAACAGAACTCCAGCGGAATCTAACATCAAAGAGAACAGAACTCCAACGGAATCTAACATCAAAGAGAACAAAAATCCAACGAAATCTAACGTCAAAGAGAACTACACTCCAAGGGAATCAAACATCAAAGAGGACAACACTGCAAGTGAATTAAACCTCAAAGAAAACAAAAATTCAAGGGAATCAACCATGGAAGAGAAGAGCACTCCAAGGGAATCATCCACCAAAAAGAACAACACTCCAACGGAATTCAACATCAAAGAGAACATCACTTCAACGAAATCAAACATCAAAGGGAACAACACTCCAACAGAATCAAACATCAAAGGGAACAACACTCCAAGGGAATCAAACACCAAAGAGAATAGCACATTACCAGAAAATAAAGTGGGCAATGATACGAAAGATGCAACTAAATCAACCATCAAAGAGAAGAGCACTCAAAGAGAATCAAACATTAATGACACCAACACTCCAACGGAGTTTGCCATAAAAGAGAACAACACTCCAACTGAATCAACCACCAAAGAGAACAACAATCTAAATGAATCAAACGTCAAAGAAAACAGCACTCCAACGGAATCAAACACCAATAAGAACAGCACTCAAACGAAATCAAACAAAGAAAACGACAATCCAAAGGAATCAAACGTCAAAGAAAACAGCACTCCTGCCGAATCTACTATCAAAGAGAACAGCACTCCAACGGAATCAAACATCAAAGAAAAAAACACTCCAATGGAATCTGCTGTCAAAGAGAACAGCAATCCAAAGGAATCAAACATCAAAGAGAACAACAATCCAAATGAATCAAACGTCAAAGAAAACAGCACTCCAACAAAATCAAACATCAAAGAAAAAAACACTCCAATGGAATCTGCTGTCAAAGAGAACAGCAATCCAAGGGAATCAAACATCAAAGAGAACAACAATCCAAAGGAATCAAACATCAAAGAGAACAGCACCCCAACGGAATCAACCCCAAAAGAAAACAACACTTCAACGAAATCAAATGTTAAAGAACACAACACTCCAACTAAATTAACGATCAAAGACACCAGCACTCTATCTAAATCAAACATCAAAGAGAACAACACTCCAAGGGAATCAAACACCAAAGTGAACAGCACTCCAACGGAATCAAACGTCAAAGAGAACAACGTTTCAACTGAATCTACAAGCAAAGAGAGCGAGCCACCTGAACCTATCATCAAAGAGAACAACCCCCCAACTGAACTGTCCATCAAAGGGAATATCACTACACCTAAATCTTCCAACGAAGAGAACAACACCACAACTGAATTTACCATCAACGAATGCACAGTCCGATTTAGAAACAAAAAGGTGTGTATTATGTCACTGTAAAATGAATATCATTTTACAAGGTTAAACATAGGTCTATTAAGTTTCTACAATGTATATAAACACATATGGCAATTTAGTGGCAATAGTTATTTCAATCGGCTACACCTTGTGGTCAGGTTTATGTAGGTAACATAGCATGAATCTGAGGAACACGTTTCATGTTAGGGCTCGTTTTCTGATCATTTTGAGCTTAATGGTAATTCTTATCTCCCACATTTATATTTTTTTTCTGTCTTTATTGAATCCCCAACTGTTGTTGTTTTTCTTTTTTAATGAGCAAATTATATGAGTTCGGGTACACTACTGTTTGTAGTCACCACCCCAACTGGCCGCAGATTTAATGTTTTAGTTATTGATTGAATATATTGGTAAGCATTTAACAAGCTTTCAAAGGGTTTTTTTTTTCTTCTTCTTTTTCGAGACAGATACCAAGCAGCCTGAATACTACCACAGAGGATCCTATCTTGCAAGAAGCCGCCTGCCCTGCTGAGATGCTCCTTGTGAAATCTGGAGATGTAGAGTTAAATCCAGGGCCATCAGACAGGTAGAAAGTAGTGTATTTCCTATTTGATTTAAAACACGAGTCATTCATGTACATAGAACAACAAGTCTCATTGTCATGTCCCTGTAATCCAATAAAGATCTTGTTTCACAAACCTCCACAAACTATGGACTCTTACATCCGGCCATGATAAGGGATGTTTCTAACGCTACTAACTTTTGTGACTTCGAACACACCAATTAGTAAAGAAATGCATTCATCTTTTATCAATCCACAGCACGATAAAAATGCCCTTCAACCATGTTGCCGAATTAATACACAAGGGGAAAAATATGTAAGAACCATGAAACGTTTTCATCCAGATTACTGTACCACTAAAGGCCCATGAAATTAGAGTCTACCTAAACTAATAGCAAGCTACTGTATAGTATGCACTTTATCAGTGATAATAAATTTCTGTTAGGTATATTAAGAGTAAGTGTTCATGGCAAAGTTAAATGCGTGGATCCAGGATTTTGTAAATGGGGTTGTCCCTTTGTCTTTCCATATTGTCTGATAAGTAAACTAGACACTCTGGTTTCAAGGAAAAATAGAAGTGCTCCCCATGCTAAATCTGCCACTAAAATATAAACCATACTCTGTCATGTTAGGCCCCTTTTAAATACACGTCCGATGAATACGTGTAATCAGGGCCGTCACTGGAGGGGGGGGGGGTGTGGGTTACACCCCCATTCAAAATCCTTGTCGGCAAATTCGCGATCGCTGTCGGCAAAGAGAGAGAGAGAGGGAGAAAAGGAGATGAAAAAAGGAGGGCAAAGAAAAGAGGAGTAAAGTTCCCTAACAGAGTCATATTCGGCTTATTTGCTTGTGTATTTTGATGACGAAATAGCACTGGTACCACGAAAGAGAGTGTATATGTTTCCTCGCTGCGATCGCTCGTATCATATTTAGATACAGGATGTTTTCGGAAAGCAAACACTTTCGGCAAGTGAGGTGAACAGCTATATAATTTAGATATCTTTAGTCCAATCATGTATTTCGATGAAGAATTATCACTTCTACCATGAAAAAGAGTATGCATATTTTTCCTCGCTCGCTACTCTCGCTCGTATAAATATTAAGATATAGGATAGTCTTTGAAAGTAAATAAATTAGGCAAGAGAGACGACCAAATATATAAAAATAGATATCTTAAAGGCCTATCGTGTATTTTGATGATGATGAAGAACTATCACTTCTTCCATGAAAAGTAGTATGTATGTATTTTTCCTCGCTCGCTACGCCCGCTCGTGTAATATTCAGATACAAGATGGATTTGGTAAAGCAAACAATTCGGCAAGCGAGGTGACCAAATGTACATGTATGTCATAGTTAACTCCATCGTGTATTTGGATGAAGAATTATTACTTCTACCATGAAAAAGAGTATATATATTTTTTCATCGCTCGCTCGTATAATAGTAAGATTTAGGATGGTCTTTGAAAGCGAATGAATTAGTTAAGAGAGGTGACCAAATATATGATTTAGATATCTTTAGGCCCATCATGTAGTTTGATGAAGAACTATCACTTCTACCATGAAAAAAGAGTATATACATTTTTCCTCGCTCGCTGCGCTCGCTCGTATAATATTTAGATACAGGATGGTCTTTGAAAGCGAATAAATTAGGCAAAAGAGGTAGCATATATATAAAAATAGATATCTTAAAGGCTCATCGTGTATTTTGATGAAGAACTATCACTTCTACCATGAAAAGGAGTGTATATATGTATTTTACCTCGCTCGCTACGCTCGCTCGTATAATATTCAGATACCAGATGGATTGGGGAAAGCAAACGAATTCGGCAAGCTAGGTGACCAATTGTACATGTGTAAATAAGATATTTTATATTTCCATCGTGTATTTTGATGAAGAATTATCACTCTCACCTTGAAAAAGAGTAAATATATTTGTTCCTCGCTCCTTGCGCTCGCTCGTATAATATTTAGATACAGGATGGTTGGGGAAAGCGAAGAAATTCTGCAAGAGAAGCGACCAAATATATAATTTAGATGTCGTGTATGCCCATTATGTATTTTGATGAAGAATCCAAAAATAAAAAGGATTATATATATATTTTCCTGGCTCGCTGCGCTCGCTCATATAAGAATCACCATGCGTATCTGGTTGAAATCGATTGAATTGGTAGGAAAGACGAAGGAAAGTATGATAGAATCACACAACTGAACATGTGTAGTGGGCTTTACACGGTTGCATTTAAAGACGTTGGTCGTCGGTAATCGCTGGCATTGTTTTTAAGGCAATCAGTGGCCTCTACTCCCCCATTGAAAAAGGTCTAGCGACGCCCCTGCATGTACTTGCTAAAGATATTTTCTACACCACACACAAATAATATTTCAATAATTTAAGATTTCAGATTTTAATAGCTCTAATTAAAAACACACTAAAGCTTTGCGACCTACACCTGTGGTAAATTTACAAAATGCCGAAATCAGGGAAAATAATTTTGGGAAATGTGAAACAAAAGTTGTTAAGAATAATGAGCTTCGATAAGCTCAAATGGAATAAATTGGAATTACAGCCAGGCAGTTTGGTAATCACGGAACGCGGTACTTAAATAGTACGATCGTTCTCAGTAACTCTTTCTGACATTACAAAATAGGATCATTGAGCTGAATTATTTCAAAATTATATTATTGTTTCGTGTCTTTTGTTCCTATAATATTAGTTGATTTCAGCCTCTTGTGTGTCATGGGCATCAATCGGGGGAGGGACAGAGGGACACCTGGAGAAGCCAGTAGGGTATGTCCCGAAATTCTTTTAGAAAAAGACACTACCGAAAAATATTTGTCAGCAAATGTTTAAGTATGTCAGCCCCCAAATTCTAAGCTGAGTACTTGTTATCTTCTTCTTTGTTTTTCAATCAGACCAGGGGATATACAAGAACAGGAGCTGGCGAAACTGGCGTACGACGTACCTCCATCAAAATACACAGAGTTGTGCATCGCACTTGGTATTACGTATACGCAGAGCCAAGTCATTCTCACCCGACACCTCATGGATATCCCAGGATCATTGATCGAAGTCTTATGTGAGTGGAAGAATAAACAAAAGGATGGGACTGACTACCGTAGCGCCATTGCGGAGGCACTGCGTGTGGCTAGTCTGGACGCACTCGGTGGCAAGATGATCAGAGGTATTAGCTTTTGATTAGAGTGTGATGTTTAGTATTGATGTTTACTATTGTTGGTTCCTCGGGATAGGGAATATGTTTGAATTGTTTATCAATAAGTGAAATTTGCTTGTAATGAACGGAAAGTATTTAAACACTTTGCGACTACTTCCGTTAGTACTCTTCATTAAAGATTGAGTAAATCTCTTCTATTCAACCATTTTACTCGACTCTTCCAAAACCTATATTACTCATTCAAAGTATTTTTGTCTGTAATTTGAATGGAATATATTGCATTTTTTTTTTCAAGAATTGGGATTACAAACTCTTAATACACACATTTATTGCATATGTGAAGCTTAGATCGGACAAGTTTGTCAAGGTTCAACGCTTGGAAATATTTGAAGTAATGATTATTATCAATTACAAAGGGTGAAAATACAGCCCCGACATAGCACCTGAAGAGCTCTCCGCGATGTGTGACGTCACAGATGGGATGGTAATTGCACAAGCAGACGATGTCCCATAACATCTCACACATTTTCAGTGCCGCATGTTTTGTCGTCTTCAGTTATTTCTCTCACTTCACCATCATCTGATCATCAGTTCAAATATTTAATCTATTGCCTCACTCTAGACCCCTTGCATGGCTTCATTTGGATCGAAACTGGAGCGTTAAAAGAATAAAGGAATTAGTTGTTTGTAAACAAAATAAACACCAATTTCAGCTGCATACGCCGCTGTGTGTTCGGTGTTTCAAGACGGAACGAATACAATGCATGCAATCTATCCTTTTCAGTATTGACGGTGTGGTTTTCTCTGACTTTAAATATACCGGATAAGTTTTAATGATCAAACAAAAGATTTCAATAATTAGAATCAGTTTCATTTCCCTTTCGGAAATGAGTAAAATATGGGCACGTTTGAACAGACAAAAATTCTTTACAACGGGGGTTTAGTGCACAAAGGGCTATCTGCATTTTTATTCGATTGTGATTTCGAAATCAAAATGATCCAGCAGAGACCAGGAACCTATCATGGTTTCTACAGCAAACTGTGCTATAGATATGGCTATCTGCTTTAAACTGCATTGTATCAGTGCAACAAACCCTTATTTCAAGATTTATAAAAATTGCCAAAAATGCACACTCTAAGAAATTTTTAACCAAGTTGGTTAAAGGTTTAACCAACCATGCATTCACTAGGAGACAGCCCAACAGTTGGTTAAACTATTGGTTGGTTAAATGTCTTAACCAACTGATGGTTAATATTATTTTACACAACTAGGTGGGTAACTATGCTGGGCAAATTTTAACCATTAGTTGGTTAAACCAAAATGGTTGGGCAATTCACTTTTAATCAAGTTTACCCAAAGGTTGGTTAAATAATTGGAAAAAAGTTCCATATGTACCCCCCCCCCCTGCTAAAAAAGAAATTTGAAGTTCAGAGACACCGTATATTCCACTTCTTCTTAACTGTATGTTTTTTCTTGACTCATAATGATTATAAGCTAGCCTTTAGCCAAGGCACTTGGTGCTGTTATTTCCTAAACGCGCCTGAATACATAGACTAATCGCACGACAACTGTGATCCGTAGCCGGAGGTTCGTCAGTACCAAGGCCTTTACTAACCTGAGTGGTTGTTGTAGTTTATTTCTTTTGTTCTGTATTATATTTCCGCTACCGATTTGGTAGATAATTAGATGCAAAGTAGCTTACCGAGAAAGCCCCCCAAACCGCCCGTTCGAATCCGATACACCAATCAGAGTAGACAATTCGAGAGAACTGAAATTTACTGAAATGTTTGACAAAATTTGCCCATGCTTTTTCTTCCCCTGCCCCAAATGCCAATGAAATGAGCGTGTCAAAACTTGTTTTGTTTCATAATAATATTAGGTGTCTCAAAAGTGTGAAGATCTAATTATCCTCTCCGTGATTATGACAGCGTCTTTTATGGAAGTCATTTATGCCAGTATTCATAAATTTCTTGATGGTGAAAAGGCATACATTTCAGAACATTGTTGCTTTCTCATCCATCTTAACATGCTTGTAAACCCGATACTAACACACACACACACACACACACACACACACAAGTAACCCCCCTAATTAAAAATAGCATAACATTTTAACGAAGAAGTTTTGAGGAAACTAATTTGGCAGGAGTGTTTCTACACTTAACTTCTGCTTGAAAATGAGATTGATCTGTCAAGTAAAGCATGAGTGAGCAGACATTAAAGGCAAAAATATCACTTTTCACAAGTCACAAGAGTCATTTTTGAGGGGGGGGGGGTTTCTGAAACAAGTATTTTTTTTTCTGGTGTTTGTTTAAGTGCTATTGATGTTTTTCGAGCTTGTGCCATGGTTGAGTGACAAAACTTTTAACGATGAAGCAAGAAATGCTAAAAATGCACTGTGTAATGCCGGAAAAAACGACTACCCGGTATTTTCACGTAATGTGCTGAGTCATGTTGGAAGATGCCAATTTTTTTTCCACAAAGTGAATGGATTTTGTACACTTAGGAGGGTTGAACATCATTTTCCTCAACTAAAAAAAAAAAAAACACAAAACAAAACACAAAACAAAACTGTGTTCACTCGGGGTCCGCCCACGAGGCCGAAGGCCCGCGAGATCGAAGGCCCGCGAGACCGAAGGCCCGCGAGGCCGAAGGCCCGCGAGACCGACTTTTTTTTTTTAAATCTTATTTTCCTTCATCAGGTGCCGCGGTCGAGTGGTTTAAGGCGAATTGTTGCAGCGGCGTAACAGGTGCCTGTTATCAGAAAGGGGGGGGGGGGGGGCAGAGCCAAATATATCCCGGTAACTCCGTCTAGAATTAGTGGCGTAGCTAGGATTTCATTTTATGGGGCGGTAGTAAGCACGGGAAGCGCTATCCCAAGGGGGGTGCAGGGAGGGGGGAGTGTCCCCCGCGAGAAGCGCGGAAGCTCCGACGTTCCTTTGAATAGTTCCTTGTCTGCTCCCGCTCATCTTAAGACGTCCTCCGCCTGTTATCGGGGGGGGGGGGTGGTTGTGGGCACAAATGTCCCGGTAACTTAGTCCAGAATCAGTGGCTTTGCTAGGATTTCATTTTAGGGGGCGGCAGTGAGCACGCGAAACACTTAATACTGAGCGCGCGAAAGGCTCTCCCTATAAGGGGAGTTTTCCCCCTCCCCGCGAAGCACGGAAGCTACGATGTTTTCTTCGAAATGTTGCTTGACTGCTCTTGCTCTTCTTACGTTTTCCCCCTTCCTTTTCTTTCTTTCTTTTTTTTTTTTTTTGTTGGGGTTTTTTTTTTTTTTGGGGGGGGGGGGCGCGACTGCCCCCGCCCCCTTTGCTACGAGGGTGTAATCAATTAATAAATATAGATGTTCATTTATTTATTCATCATTCATTCATTCATTCATTCATTCAGCTATTCATTAATATTGATTCCTTTTTTAATATCAATTTTCTGAGATAGAATTTCAGCTTCTGCCGGAGTATTAACTTATTAGACTTGGAATAGTTTGCAAAAATGCTTTTCATGATACTACGAAATCGGACACCCCATCCCGTCTCTCACTTCATCGTCTAACGAAATCATGCCAACGTCTCTAAAGAAATTTACACAACCGTGGTGTAACCAAAAAATGTTACAACAATTAGAACATAATTCTTAATGAACTGATGAACCAAAATACAGTGGTGCCGCATCCGAAGTGGGCTGTTGCAAATTACAAGCTTTTCTTTTTTAAAAGAAATATTCTAACCCTATTTTGCATATAAACGCACACACTCATCCCACGCACTGAGAGACACAGAGCACGCTCAAATAAATTGGATATTCTTCTAAGTTCTTTTCCTCTATACTTTTCTCACAGCTCATTTTACTTTCAATTTCTCCTATCGTTCCTCTTGACATTCCCCCCTCTGTGTCTCTTACTCTCTCTCCCTCTCTGTTCTCTTCCAATTAAGTTAACATCTCTTGACATTCCCCCCTCTCTGCACCCTCCCCCCCCCCCCCTCCCCAGAGAGCCCGTTTCGCGCGCTCAGTAAGTGTTTCGCACGATTCGCATGCCCACCACCGCCCCCTAAAATGAAATCCTAGCAACGCCACTGATTCTAAACTTAGTCACCGGGAATTATTCCCCCCCCCCCCCGATAACAGGCAGAGGACGTATCAAGATGAGCGGGAGCAGACAAGGAACGATTCAAAGGAACGTCGGAGCTTCCGCTCTTCTCGCGGGGGACACTTCCCCCTCCCTGCACCCCCCTTGGGAGCGCGCTTCCCGTGCTCACTACCGCCCCCCTTTACTGAAATCCCAGCTACGCCACTAATTCCAGACGGAGTTACCGGGAAATATTTGGCTCTGCCCCCCCCCCCCCCCCCCACCTCTGATAACAGGCACCTGTTACGCCGCTGCAACAAGGCGCCTTAAACCACTCGACCGCGGCACCTGATGAAGGAAAATGAGATTAAAAAAAAAAAAAAGGTCGGTCTCGCGGGCCTTCGGCCTCGCGGGCCTTCGGTCTCGCGGGCCTTCGGTCTCGCGGGCCTTCGGTCTCGCGGGCCGTCGGTCTCGCGGGCCTTCGGTCTCGCGGGCTGTCACCGGAGTAGGAACAATCAAGCTGTGAAGCAAGATCGAAAATAAACACTTCCCTTCCATAAAATTTGGTATATTATCTGTGTTTTATTGTTGCAGGTCGGGGCACAAATTGTGCTAAAGGCCCTACTTAATTCTATTTTGGCAAGCGAACGTAGCGAACAAGCCCAATCTTGTTCAAAGCAACGTTAAGTCTGATTTAGAGTATGCTTCCTAGAGGGTAGCCATCTTGGAGGTAGTTTTTCGGGGGTAGTTTTCCTAGAGGGTGGTTGTCCGAGCAGATAGTTGTCTGGGGTAGTTGTCCGGGGGTAGTTGTCCTAGAGGGTGGTTGTCCTAAGGGGTAGTTGTCTGGAATACTTGTCCTAGGGGGTGATTGCCCTAGGGGGTGATTGCCCTAGGGGCTGAATGCCCTAGGGGATAGTTGCCTGGGGGTAGTTGACCGAGGGGTAGTTGTCCTAGGGGATGGTTGTCCTAGAGGGTAGTTGTCTGGGGGTAGTTGACCGGGGGTAGTTGTCCTAGAAGGTGGTTGTTCTAGGGGGTAGTTGTCTGGGGGGGGTACTTGTCCCACGGGGTGTTTGCCCTAGGGGGTAGTTGTCTGGGGGTAGTTGACCGAGGGGTAGTTGTCCTAGAGGGTGGCTTTCCTAGGGGGTGATTGCCCTAGGGGGTGATTAGCTGAGGGGTGATCATCCTAGAGGGTAATTTTCCCAGGGGGTAGTTGTTTTCGGGGTTGGTTGCCCTAGGGGTTAGTTGCCCTAGGTGTATGTGTCCTAGAGGGTGGATATCCTAAGGGTGGTTATCCGGGGGTGGTTGTCCAGGGGGTACGTGTCCTAGAACCCATGCTATAATGTTTTCTTATTTATGCATGTTTCTTCCCAGAGCCGCAGGTAACAAAGTATTTAATGCACCTGTTATGTATAAGCATTATGGAATCCACTTTACTTGCATATAAATGTTGATTTGTCTGGCAGGCATCAGGCAAGTCGTATGTCGCTATGAGCAACCTTTATTCAAGAAGATTTTTAAAAAAGACACAACCCGATCGGTGGGGGAAAGGGTTTTATCTAAAGGTTGGTTAAAATCTTCATGTTTTAACAAATGTTGTGATTTAATTCTACCCAATCTGTATTTTACCCGTGCTGAAAAGTAAAACGTTTTTAACCAACCACGTATTAAATAAAGCTAATTCGCCCAATTTGCCAAACATTGGGCGCTTTATATAAACAGTGAATTTATACCCAACGAAAGTTTACCCAGTGTTCTGAGAGTGCAGATAACCCGTTGTTGCACTAGACCCTCAAATCAGTTTGAAAAATAATTACACTGCAATTATTTTCATGCTTCATGGGACGTCGTTTGCTTGGGCAAGATTGGTGCCTGCCATGACGTCATTAAAACATCGTTATTTTTCTGGCGAATCATCCGTATAGCACAGATGCTTGGAGGTTAATTTTATTTGTATTATTTGTTTACCTGATTACCTGATTACCTTATGCATTGTTGATGTATAACTGAAACGGTTGCTATCTGATGTAAACTTGCCAGTTTCTAGTGATACATTATTTGCCATATGTGTGATTTTCTTTGGATGTGTACTTTAAAAGAGAATGCAACCTAGAAATCAGTGTACTTTCGGTGAATGAAGAAGAACAAGCAAGAGTAGACCTTGAAAGTTTGAGCAAAATCGGACAATCTGTTGTGTATTTTGAAAGTTTATGTAAATCATTAGTATGGAGATCCTGTAAGTTGGCAACTCGACCAGCATAAGTGATGTTATCATGAGCAATTCTGCATTCATTTTGTACACGGAATTAAACAGTTCTTTCTTTTTTCGTTTTTTAAGTAAATTAGAAATTATTTTGATTTAATGTTTGAGTATGACACGGCTACTTCAATTCTGCAAGCAGTTTGGGAAGAATTATGTTGATTCCTGACTTGAAATTTTATATAAATCTTTTTTGTTGTTGAAAAATTATGCACGAAATGAATAGAAAGTTGTCCACGATGACATCACAGGTGCTGGCAAAATTGCCAACTGAAGGATCCCCATAATAGGGATTTACTTAAACTTTCGAAATTCATAACTCTAGAACAAGTTATCCGGTTTTACTCAAACATCTCAAACTTTCACCGTTTACTCTTTCTTGGTCATCTCCATTCACTAAAAGAACATTGATGCCTGGGTTCCATTATCCTTTAAAAATGGGAATATCTTGTTTGACTATTGAATATTGAAAATTGTAAAATATAACTCTAAACATTGAAAGAATAGTAGAATGTCATGTCAAGAACTGAAAATGAAAGTGTAGCGTGCCAAAGCGATTAAATTTACGCAAAAATGATTCTTGAAATTATAGCTTCTCAAATGTGATGTACTGAGAAATTCCAGATGAACTGTGGACCACAAGAGCAGCGCTAAGTAGTGGGTATTATACATAAAATAGGCTCATTCAATGTACAAATTTTACCCAACAGGTAAATATCTCCCGCAAGAACCAACTTCGCCTGGTAAGTAAAGATTGATTTATGTTGACTAAAAAAATAATTTCTGCCCAGGTTAGATACAATATTAGATTTGTTTCAACTAAGTCAGATCCACTTATGTTGATAAAATAATTCCCGATGTTAAAAGGCATCGTCTTTTAGTGAGGAGCATTTCGAACATTTAAAAAACTGACAAAGGCTGCCTTCTCCAGATTTATCATGTTTATGATGAGCAAAATCGGTGTGGTAAGCAAAGGTGTACCCCCAAAAAACCCAAACTAAGAAATAATACAAATCCGGCTTTTTCAAATTGACCCAGGTTTATGTCAAAGATGTTTATTGTAGTTATTCGTGCATTGTAGGCACTCGAGCGAGTTAAAGATAGTTGCAAATTGTTGTTCATACGTCACCATTATGCAAGAGATTAATCGTTTATCCATTTGCACCAGATAGAAAACACTGATCAAAAAAAAAATGATAATAAGAAAGAAAAGAAAATTGTGAGCGCCAAACTATAAAGAAGTAAAATTTGGAAAGATCAATATAGCAGTCTAATGCCAATCTGTAATATTTTCATCTGAATTTAAGGAGATGGAACGCAACCCCTTACAAAGGAACAAGTACAGCAATGTGGTGAGGACTTCAAAACCTTCTACCGAACACGGCTTTGCAAGATCAAGACAAATCCCCTAGATTTCAACTCCATTTTAGAGTTTGAAAGTATTTACACGAATTTAGTTCTCCTCCGAAACGAAATGGGAACTACAAGGAAGACACCCTTAGACTACACCGAACTTCTCACTAGCAAGATTAATGGGGAGTTACCAAAACGTTTCATGCTGGAAGGCGAAGGGGGAGCAGGTAAAACGACATTCTGTTCAAAGATAGCTTGGGACTGGACGAATGGAGCTAAAGAGTTTCATGATTTTGACTGGGTTATTGTTATCCCCCTTCGTGATATTGGGGGAAATCAAACGGTAGGGGACATTGCAAGGACATATCTCTCAGATAGTAACCCGACAAAACCATGTCAGATTGAAGAATATATTTTGGCTAATCCCTCCAAGGTATTCATCATATTTGATGGACTGGATGAGTATGTTGGTGATCTAGTCAAGCAAGAAACAGATATAGCTAAGATAATACGGTCCGAAAAATTCAAGGAATGCAGGGTACTCGTTACAACACGTCCATGGAAAGCAGACCAGATTAAATCTATTGAAACATTCGCAAGGACCTACGCTTTTATTGCGGTAACTGGATTCAACAAAGATCATGTTTCAATATATATAACTAAATATTTCGAGGAAGACAAGCAGGCAGGCGATGGGTTGATCAAACTAATCGAGGGAAATGATGTTATTAAAGAAAATATGGCGCCGTTTCCGCTTTTTGTAGCAATGCTCTGCACCTTATGGACAAATGCCGACGCCAACAGACGTATAACTATTAAAAAACTGAAAACATTTTCCCAGTTGTTCACAACGATGATTATTTTCCTTAAAGATCACTACATATCAAAAGAAAGGCAAGACCATGAAGCAAGAATTCCTATCCTAAAGGGTGAACAAATAAATTCTATGATGGTAGTAATAGGAAAATTTGCTTTAAATGGAGTGTTAGAAAAAAAGTTTGAATATACTGAAAATGATTTCAGGGGTTATGAAGAAGCCATGGAGGCATGTTGTAGAATTGGGGTGTTGAGTCGGGAAATGCGCATAGTGCCTCTACATGAAAGGAGCATTAATGAAACGTATCCCGAGACATCAAGGGTCTTCTTCCCTCACAAGTTGTTCCAGGAATACTTTGCTGGAATGCATCTTTCCTCCCTTTTCAAGTCTAAGCACAGGAACTATACAAGTGCTGTTCACCGTCTGATTCAGAACGCCCGAGAATTTCGTTATCTTCTATACTTCACTGCATCTCAAACGAAGGATGTCGGTCTTGATATCACTAGACACATAATGAATCACGTAACTGATTCTTATCACCTCGGGTATGTACGGTATGATAAAGATATTCTGGTAGATGTCGCCTTCGAATCATTTCATGAGGATGCGGCGAGAGTGGTCAGACAGCACATCTTTGAAGAAGAAAAGTCACTTACAATCCACGACAACATGTCGGCGCACACTGTGTCCGGATATTTGTTCATTATGGAAAAGCAAATGATGGTGAGATCTGAGTTTGGAAAAAAAAAAGCCCAATAATGATGATGATAAAATAAACCAAACAGAAAATAGAAAAATGAAGAGTTTAAATGTAAAATCCATATATCCATTTTTATCGAAGCGACATATTTTTGTTATTCGAGATAGAGGAAAATAAGGAAAATAAGGAAGTTTATCTTACTTTTGACCATAACTTCAACAATATATTATAATGCGCAGTGTATCGTTATAGTATTAAGTACTATAATCATGATGTTTACTTTACTTTGTAATTTTAAAAATGACGTTTATCGGTTTTTGAACATTAAAACTTTTAATAATGATCATAACATTGATGGTACTATACTGAGATCAATAGGTGCTCCAAACCTAATAATACTCATACTGATGCAAATACTAATAATGATGATAAGAAGAAGAAGAAAAAGAAGAAGCAGAAGAAGGAGGAGGAGGAGAAGAAGAAAAAGCGTCATTTCCAGTGACCCCTAAACATGTCATTAAAGTAATGAATACCTACATCTGGGAAATTTTTTTTTTTTTTTTAATTTCTCTTGTGTGGGGAGGGGGAGTAGATTATTACTCAGAATGGCAGCATGAATGTCGGAAAATTTACGTCTTAACCCCTCCCCCTCGCCGCCCCCCCCCCCCCCGATTTAAATCATTCTACTGACGCCTCTGATCAGACCCATGATATTCTTTACATATTATGTAGGAAACCCTGATACTAAGAAGAAAGTCATGTGGTTCTACGGTCTCCCGTGATCTGGCAGATGTTATCTGCTCATCTAAGTCATTAACAGGATTGGAGATTTCCGGAACAAGGTTTCATGGCGATTTCTATGGTATCCTTGAGGATGAAATCAAGACATCAAAGGTATGGCCCCGCGGCAAAGTGAGGCGAATTTTAGGATTACCCGAAGTAGGGGTTAGGGATTTTTACCAGTTGTCTTTAGGACGTTTTTTTTTACATTGGTATTCGTTCAAGATATTCACCCACCATGCCCACGCCAGGGAGGGAAAGAGCAAGGCTATTGACTGTGACTCTCGGGATCTCTCGGTATACCATGTATACTGTTGGATGATTGTGCAAAATGCATGTATATACTCCGCCCGGCTTTTACCCATCCTTCTTCAAACGGTGCAATGGCATGCAGGTTTTCAGTTTTAATTGTGAAGGCTCTTTCATACACCATGTATACGGTGCCTCTATTCAATGTCCTGGAGGAAAGGAGTGTTTTTCTCTGTAGCGTAACCTTCATGCGTGATGGACATAAGTGGTGGGGGAGGGCACAATAGCACACAACGCGGGGCTCAATTACCTAACAGGGTTGGATTCGAAGTTTGGAACCCATGATCCCTGATTCGACAGGCAAACGCTTGACACCTAAACCAACTTCTGAAACGTTAATTTCTAGTGTCTTGTCGGCCTCCTCGGCGCACCTCTAGTTAGAGAGAGAGAGAGAGAGGGGGGGGGGTGGGCCAGGAGGAATGAGCAAAGCAAATTATCCCGAATCAATTCATAACAGAAGCTTGTTGTTAAAATAGTGCATATATCTTGCATTTCGTTCGTGTCTTTAAATGCCTGCTAGTTCATCTTGGGGAAGCTTTATTGGTGTATTAATTCACAGATTTAACATTCGACTGGTTTTCAGTGTAGAAGGGTCAGCAAGAGTTAACATTTTCACCATCCATTAAGATGCCAGCTCAAATGTCGTAAATACGTCTAGATCTGATATTTTGGAAACATGGCATTACCTAGGCCATATATCAGTGTATATTTAGAAAATAGATGGTCTTTCTAGATCATATTATCTATTAGCATCCTTCTTATTTTTATTGCTGATATTCCTCTTTAAGAGATGGGAACCTATAAATTTCGAATGAACTGAAAACAGAGATGTTGCTTTCATTTTCCAAGAACCTTTACCGATCGGAAATCAATCGAGGTTTTATTTTTATATCGCAGAGAGACAAATGAACTTGTAATAGTCATTATCAATTGGTTCTGGTTAGCGTATATTTTGATAGCAGCAAATTACTAAGAATTACATAAATTATCTTTTTTCCAAGTAACTTTGAACTCCATGTCAAATTTCACTCTAATAACATCCGTCACATGAGACACCAGCTATGGTTAATGGTTAAATGGTTAAATGGGGAGTTATTTTACCTGACTGCTAAGAAAGCATGTGTATGCTTGTTAGTAAGCAGCCAGGGGACCGACAGCTTTAAGTCCCCTCCGAAGGACTTGGTAATGAGGATACCTTACCAAATGGCATTAGCGCATCCGATTGGTTTCGAACCCGGGTACTCCCGCTTACGAGACAACTGCTCTACAACTGAGCCACAGCGCATCCTTTGTCAGTCGACAAAGCTGCAGCAAATGAAGGGAAAACCCGACGTAACTCGTACATCATGTCTACATATTCATTTCAGTGATATACCGGGAGGAGAGTTAAAGTTCGCCGTGATTAAGATCACTTTTCCCTTCCCAGGCTAAGGTGCGCCAATAATATTATGATTATATAGAATCATAATCACAGCATTATTAAATAAGCAAAATACAATCATGATATCATAATGATAATGATAATGATAATAGTATAGTAGTCGTAGTAGTAGTAGTACATGTAGTGGTATTACTAGTATTAGTAATAATAATAACAACAAAAATAATAATGATAATAATAATGATAATAATAATGATAATGATAATACAAATGATAATAGTAACTATGATAGTAGTAACGATAATGACAATGATAATAATAATGCAGTAGTATTCACAATAATGATAATAATGATTATGGTAATAATGATGAATAAAGATAATGATTCTAATCGCGATAATTGAATTAATAAAATGAGGAAGAAGAAGAAGAAAAAGAAAAAGGAGAAGGAGAAGAAAAAGAAGAAGAACAGAAAGAAAGAAAGAAAGGAAGGGAAGAAGTTGTGATTTTGTCCAAAGGGGAGGGGGGGGAGGCGGATATGTCTCATTGAGGCCTGTACATCCGCGTAAATCACTTTCTCAAAAGCACCCTAAACGGGGATAAAAGTAGGACGGAAATAATGTATTACATCTCCGATTTACATACCCTTTACAGGGAGTTTATGTAAGGATTGCATCATTATCTCCCATTTAAGTGACATTTCCCCGGATTTTCCTGATTTCGATACCTTTTTTTTCTGATTTCATTTCTTTCTGATACCCTTAACGAATCCCCGGGTTCCTCGCCCGGTGCTGAAAAACGACCCCTTTTCTACGTTTTTGTTTACACGGATGATGTACAGGCTTCAGTGAGACATATCCCCCGGGCTTGGACAACAGATACTGTCGTTGAAAGGAATGAACTTGGTACATGATATATCATTTTGTATTTCCATAGTTTCACTAGATTCTCACTGCAGCAGGAGAGGAGATGTTATGAACCCGGGGGGAGGGGGGATATGTCTCATTGAGACCTGTACATCATCCGCGTAAACGAAAACGTAGAAAAGGGGTAGTATTTCAGCACCAGGCGGGGAACCCGAGGATCCCATTAAGGGTATCAACAACAAGAAAAATCTGGAAAAAAGGGTATCAAATTCATCAGAGGAAAGATGATGCAATCCTTGAATTTTTCTGCTAAGGGTATAAACATTGGAGATGCTGGACATGATTTCCTCTTTAGGGTATCAAAACCAATCCTACTTTAATTCACGTTCTTGGGGTGTCACAAAAAAGGGGGAAAGGGTGGTTTCATCAGCACTAGGTGGAGAACACTCATATCTTGTTAAGGGTATCGAAAATCAGAGGTATAGATGCAATCTTTGGATAAAATCCCTGTTAAGGGTATACAAATTGAAGGTGTTAGACATTTTTTTCCTCTTTAGGTATTAAAATCACTACTACTACCTTAATCAACGTTTAGGATGCTTTTCAGAAAGTGATTTACGGGGATGATGTACATGTCTCAATGAGACATATCCCCAGGGTTATGAACCTAAAAGAAAAAAAATATATATATATATCTATGACATTAGTCTAAATTTTACTTTTCCCAATTGCAGCTTGAACGCCTGTCATTAGAGAGGATGGACACACCAGAGGAAGTGCATTCACGTTATTTGGCCCGGTTCGTGAATAATCTTCCTGGTCTAAAGGATTTGACGATGTGGGCGAACAACTTCCGTGAATGCTTCTTTAAAGAATTAGCGGTGAGCAATTTCGTTGAATTATCACCCGATTATTACCAAGGACTATCCCCATTATCAATGCATTGTTTCTTTTGATTCCAGAGGTCTCTGCTTTGGTGATATGAGCCACGCTGTAAACAGATGGTATTTCACCGAAGAATAATTCTATATGTCATGTATATGGTTCTCAAACTCCGATAACTCAAACGGTTATGCAAGCAGAATATCAGAAGCACGATGATGATGTGTTTTCTAATTTCGTTATAATAAATGCATAGAATGTGTGAAACCAACCTTTAATGGGTGCTTATCCTAAGATGTGCATGACTACTATTTTCCCCCCAAAGTATATCCAGATAAATTCAGCACAGCAGAATTATTGATTGAAATTACTTTTCTATTTACGATGATCCATTATAACCATGGGGTATGTACGTAGCAGTTCTCTCACCTTATTACTGACCATGCTGACTGTAATCTGCATGCAGAGATATTTCCGCTATGAACACTTTCTCCTCCATTCGTTCGAAGGATAGAGGGGAAAATAGAAGTGGATCTCATTAAAAACTAGCACTTTGCTATTAAAAACCATTCATTACCATTGCAGAATGAACGATTACGTGCGTCGAAGATGCACTTTCCATTAACCGTCAGATATGAATTAATAATTTATTTACAGATAATGTGAGAGTTTGAGGGAAGTATGGGCACAGGTGAAGTCATGAGGTTGCTTATTAAAATTGATATCGTATTATAAAACGGGTTCAAGGATGTAGCCAATAGCGAGTGCGTATGCATGTCACGTGTTTCACAAAGGATTTAATGCTCTTACTCAGGGGCGCATCACATACTGGGCTAGCTGGCTACGCTGCGCTTGTGATGATGTCATAACCAGGGGCGTAGACAGCGGGGGGATGACATGTACAATCATCCCCCCAGGTTTCAGGGAAGGACAATAATAATTATAATAATAATAATCATAATCATAATAATAATAATAATGATAATAATAATGATAATAATAATGATAATAATAATGATAATGATAATTAATAATAATAATAATAATCATAATAATAATAATAATAATGATAATGATAATAATAAATGATGATGATTAGTAATGTATTATTATTATTATGCTTATGATAATAATAGTTATCATCATCATCGTTAATGTGACTGAAATGAAAATTACTATTATAACTATAACGACCATTATTCTGATTTATGTAGTTATTTATATTACTTTTGGGTAAAATCGGCGTCGTCACAGTTTTTTTGAAGCGGTGTAACAACAAATTTTTAAAAAAAAAAGATAAATGGCGTGATGCAAATATGCAATAATGTGTGTCAGTCCATATTCTATATTTGGTTGTCACGGTGCTTATATTTTCTATTTATACAGTGTTGTATCTGTGCATCGTAAATCCTGGGGGGGGGGATGGGGGATATATCCCCCCCCCCCACTTCTCTCAGAGGGAGGATGGCGTGTACAAATATCCCCCACACACTTTTTAAAGGAAGAAATGATATTTGAATTAATCAGTTAATAAAATTTTTAATGATCTGTCATAAACAACCATCATATTTTAGAATTTCTATTTGAAAATGTGATTTAAAACGAGAAAAGCACTTATTTCTGGCTCGCTCGCTCATCATATTATAGAATTTCTATTTGAAAATGCGATTGAAAATCAGAAAAAAATTGTAAAAATTTGCTCGCTCGCTTCGCTCGCTCGCAAGATAATAATCAAATTGTGTGTAAGGGGGTCTGTACAGGTGGGTGAGGGCGTGTTTTTATACTTAAGTGTGAGTTTGACAGAAAAAAAAAATCTTGATTTCTCATGAACGGAATATCATCCCCCCCCCCCCAGGTGTAAGAACCTGTCTACGCCACTGGTCATAACCTAGGAGAAAGCAGATGTTGCCTCCATGTCTGTGCGATCTGAGGAAATTTGGAGCGGTTTTAATAAATTTTCCACTACAAAGTCATACTGCCGACCCGTTTATAAAACAAATAAGGCACAAATTTAAATTCGTGATATTAGTGGCGATGCAGGCATCTCGGGTATTTACATTATTATGCAAAAGCACTCTGCGCAAGCGCCTCGTGCTCGTCGCACATTGTAAATACCCTCGAGTGCGCTGCATCGCCACTAACACACTCACATCTGTGCATTATTTGTATAATATAAAAAATACAATTGATGTAGTATTTCTTTTGATATTAAGATTACCCTGATTTACAACGTATTAAAGGAGGAGATTAGAGGATTTTGAAACTTATTAATAATGATAATAATAAGTCAACATTTATATAGCGCTTATAGTCCGGCAGCCAAACCCCGATTTTAGGCCTAAGGTTGCATTTGAAGGTTATAGTTTTTTTTTTCAATTGATATCGACTGTTCAGACCTTCTATTTTAACAATCCACATGCTGGAGCTCTGTCAGCATTGAGCAATTTGAGATATACGCGAAAATCCAAAATGGCCGCTGGCGGCCATCTTGGAGTTTGAGTTTACCTGCTCTAAACATCCCTAGAATGTTCAAAAATGGGAATTAAGGATTTCTCGGGGTGGAGAATCCAAATCTGAGGTTAGTTTGAGGATATGACTATGTTTCGATGTCTTGATATAAAATGGCAGCTAATTTTCAAGATGGCGCTCCCAGCAGTCTATTTGTACATGTACATATATGCAATATTGCGTTGAAAATCAAGTAGAAAATAGATTGAATATGATTGATTTTCTTTCTACAAGGACGATATTCAGAAACAAAAAAACAACAAGCGTAAATGTGATGGGGGAGGAGAGGGGGATAGCCTCCTTTCCAAGCACACACACTTTACACTATGGAGGAAAAGCATATGAAGTTCACATTCTTGTAGCTGACAAAAACTATATGTGTACTCACATCTCTTTATCAGGAATTTGAGGCTCAGAAAGTAGTTATGAAATTCATTTATTAAGCATTCAGTTACTGCAATACTAATTACAGAAGAAACATACTTTCTTAAATGATATTTCTTGATATTTTCAAGGCCAAAACATCATTTTCCTGACTAATTTTAGTATCTCCTATTATATCTACGGTATCATTGTCTATCGTGGACTGAAAATTCTGCAAATCTCGGCTGAGCCGAATAACTAGTACTTTTCAAGAGACCAGTTCCTGAAATCGTGTGTTTAGCACCACTTTATTGTTGGATAAAGTTAATTTCATCCATATTTCAGCCATCATAAGAGACAGGTCAATGTTCAAGTGATTGTTTGCATATTAGATAATAACATGCATTTTAAGTGCATACCTGTTTACCAGTTACGGAAAAAGTATATCCTCAGGCGGGGAGGAAAGCGACTGGGAAAGGGTAAGGGATTAAAAAGTGAAGGATTGATTAAGGAAAGATATCAGAGCATCGGTAAATTTTGTGAATGGAGGGTATGTAATACCTATATTTGCTCACAGGTCTACTGCATTCTTAGTCTATTCTACCATTCATCCCATTAGCCAAACAAAAATAGCCTTCAAATGATATCGAAGGGGTACATCCCCATTACTTGAACGAAATGTTTAGGGAGCTGTAAGCTTTCTAGTTTAGTTGTCACTTTTTAAAAGTATGAATCACCGCATTTTTATTTTGTGGATGTGCGAGTAATAAATAAATTGGTGTTTTTGTCATCAAAACACACTCTACAATGCACTAGGAATAAGATATTCGAATGATTTATAAACTTTTCAGTACCTCTTATGTTTATGGTCTTATGTTTACAGTCCAAACCACCCCGTTTTTGCATATTACGAGTGAGCAAGGAAAATACACTCTTTTGATGATACAGTATTATTTCATGGTCAAAATATCACTATGGTCTGAAAGATGTTTTGATGCTTTAGTCATCTCACTGCCAACTATGACTCTATTCTAGCACCTCGCTAGTCTAATCTTTTGCTGTTCTAAACCACCTTTCAAAATAATACGAGCGAGCGAAGGGAGATAAGGAAAAACACACGCTTGGCGAAAAAGTATTCCCCAACTGTTCTGTATTTAAATGCTCTACGAGTGAGTGCAGCGAGTGAGGGAAACTTTACACTCCTTGATAGCCTCAAATTGTTGTATATTCGATCACCTAACTGCCAAATATGACGCTATTTGGCTCATCGCTTGCCATCCAAAACAATTCTGTTTATATATGAGCAAGCAAAACAAGCTACGGACTCATTTTCTTTCAGATGTAGATTCGCCTCCAAAATGATTATTGTGACGATGTACATCTTCCCACAGAATTTGAGGACAGTTGGACACTTTGCTGTAAAAGCATTATTATATTTAAACTTGTTGCTGAGGGAATAAGAGTGTATGAGTTCTTTGAAATATCCTTTTTTCAGATTTGATAGGTGAGTGTAGCAAGGAAGAGAAAATGGGTATTTAAAATATACTGTGCTAAGAACAAGGTTTTGTATTGTCACTCCAATCTCATCATTCTAGTAATACATTTCATCGGCTTCCTCCATTCTCATAATTGGTGAGATAGGAATAGGCCATTGGTCACAGCCCTTTATCTCATGAAAAATTCTTCTGTTTTAGCTCTTCTGGATATTTGACTCGACTCCTTGCACCTTTATCACTATCATTTTATGACAAGAAGAATATTATAAGATTAGACAATTAGATGCAAATCAGTTTCATTTCATAAGGATATTAACATAACCGGCTTTGGTTAAGATACTTAAAATGCAAGGCAGTGAGTAGAAGAATAGTATACCATAAGAGAGAGAGAGAGAGAGAGAGAAACAAGTTGCAAACCGATCTAACCACAACTAGAGATACTTTAAAATGTGAACTAGCGAAGCGAGCCAGTGCTGGAAAGTTTTTCGTTATCCTTTTTACTTTGAATTTTTTTTTTTTTTTTCCCATTTGCCCTTCCCCCTTTTTTTAATACTCTTAGGGAATTGCATGGGCTTTGTTATTTCTGGTGGTGAATTATAGGGGGCAGTGTTAATGCAGACCATCTTCCTACCAACATTATTGGGGGATATATCCCCATCCCCCTTCCCAAAATCGAACCCATATTGTTGCTTTAACTATTTTTTGTTGGCTACAGTATATTCTGCAATATAAGCCTCATAAAACAGTAGTTTTAAAGAGAGCCATTCCTGAAATAGTGTTTAGCAATGCTGTCTGTTGGCTGTAGTCGCTCGCTTTATTTTTGGGGTTTATTTTGGCATGGCTTCCTTTTGATGACAAGTGAAGGTAAATTGTTTGCTTTTTAATAAGTTATCATTTAAATTCGTGTATATATATATATATGTATATATTAGGGCTCTTCAATGGTCTCATGAGCATGAGCATGAGCATGGTCTCCATAGCTGTGCTAATTTCTGTCATTTTATCCATTGGAAACTGTTATTCTTCGCCACTGCTGATGTCTTACTTGCATGTGTTATGAGGATAACATTTTTGTTGTTTTAATACTGAGCAAGTGGTGATTTACGTGGATATTTCATGGCTACTTCTCAAGGACATTAGACTAAAGGTTATCTACAGTCCCGTGTATTGAATTACATGTTTGCACTGCTGCTGCTCACATTATAGTTAACTACATTGTTGCTGTCTGGTTTTGCTGCTGTCTGCCCCTGTTAACTACATTTCACTCATCATGGTCAGTTTGAACAGGTATGCTGCACTAGAGGTCGAAGGAGAGGAACCGGATATTACGGCTAAAATTGAGGAGGTGGTTCACAGTGCCATGGGCCTTATCCCCGATCGTAAGGGTGATGGTGGCAATCGTCGACTTGTTGGTGATATCGTGAAAGCTGTGGTGGCGGCTATGCTGCCCATGGTCCATGATTTGGCTTTAAAGATGGATCGTGGAGTGGCAATATCGGCAGTGAAACCCCAAACTGTTGTCCAGAAGCATGACGACAGGTTGGACGACTTGGAACAGTATTCCAGGCGGGACAATGTTGTACTTAGGAGTGTTCCTGAGAGTGAAGGTGAGGCAACAAACTCCCTGGTCATCAATGTAGCCAAGTCGGTAGGTGTCGAGATGTCGGAGAATGATCTCAGCACTAGTCATCGGTTGGGGAAGCCGCAGCCAAACAAAACAAGGCCAATTGTTGCTCGATTTATACGTCGAGATCAACGCACCCTCCTACTGCGCAACAAAAAGAAGCTGAAGGATGCATCAGATGAGGTCATGAAGAACGTCATGATTGGTGAACATTTGTCTCCTGGTCGTGCTAAGCTCTTGCAGGTCATCAAAAAAGATGAGTCAATTGATAAGGTGTGGACTATCGATGGCAACATTCACTGCATGACACGAGCTGATGGAAAAAAGCATGTCATCAGTAATCCACATGATCTCTTCAAGCGTCTGGATTGGAGCGAGGATAAGCTGAAAAATTCGGGTCTGTTTGTCGTCATCTCAGAATAGGAAAAAACCGGCTCCCTTTCAGCATCAGCAGAACTAGCCATTGTGAGTCTGAACATTAATGGTTTGAACAGTAAACTGAACTTAGGTATTTTAGATCTATACCTAAAGAACTTTGATGTTATTTGTCTTTCGGAAACTAAAAGTGATATCCCTGACCTATCTCAATCTATTCTACATGATTACGAGTGTTATAGTATGCAGAAAAATATACACGCTCAATTTAAATATGGGGGCTTTCATGGTATGTGTATACTTATGAAAAAAGAGATTTTTGCATTTTCTGAAAGAATCCAAGGTACAGTGTCTGAATCGATAATTTGGATTAAAATTAATAGCAATGTTCTTGGTTACGATTTCGTTTTGGCTGCAGTTTATTTACCTTGTGAAGGGTCTATACATCACTCTAATGAGGTTTTTGATAATTTTGTCCATGATGTAATTGACATAAGAAGTAGATTTGATTTACCTTTTTGTTTTCTGGGCGACTTTAATGCACGGACTGGTACACTCAATGACTTTTTAGATTCGAAAGACAAGGTTTTGAACTTGACTGGATTTGACTTTTTTGATGATGATGATGATGATGACAACAACGGTATTCTAAAGGCATTGCAGGAATTTGGTATAAATACCAATCGCTATAATTATGATAAGCATGTGAACAATAACGGTAGTAAGCGATATTTGCCAGAGCTTTGATTTCAAAATAGTAAATGGAAGGTTTGGAGATGACAGGAATTTGGGGAACTACACATGCTTTAATAAAAATGGTGGTTGTAGTACAATTGACTATGCTTTGGTATCTTACCCACTCCTTTATCATGTAAGTGATTTTCGAATTGATACTTTTGATAAATGTTTATCTGATGTGCATTCTCCCATTATGATAACTCTGCAGTCAACTCGTTTTCAGGCTCATTCGTCTGAGAGTGAATTAGAGTCTGTACTTGTAAGTGATGAAGGTGTAAGTATGCCTGCAATGACTTTCAAATGGTCAAACAATGTCAAAAAGATTTTTCACAAAATATTAATGATTCAGTTGGTACTATTAAAAAAGTTTGGACTGCCTTATGGAAAATGTTAACCAAGAGGAACTTGACTTATTTTACTCGCAAGTCTGTAAGGTTTTTACGGATGCTGCTCAAGATGTTGGGGTATCTAAATGGAAACATCTCGAATCTAAAAATCAAAGAAAGAGAAGTGTTGAGAATAAACCGTGGTTTGATGCAGAATGTAATGCAGCTAGGAGTAAGTATTTAAACATTAAGAACCGCATAAGAAGAAGAAGGAAATTGAACCCTGAAATACACACTGATCTTGATAACGCTAGTAGACATTATAAAAGGTTTTTAAGAGGTAAAAAAAGACAATATGAGAAGAACTTAAATGACTCTCTTCGTTCTTTGAAGACAGATGATCCAAAGGCGTACTGGAAAAAGTTGAATGCTAGTGAGAATAAGAAACACTCTGGCATGTCTGGTGACAAAGTTTTGTTATCTGATTTTGCAAATCACTTTCGCTCCTTAGGTAATAGTCTGTCTGAAAACGATATAACTTTAGTAGACCTTGTAACTAATTCAGGTGATACAAATGACGTATTGAATGCACCAATTACAATAAACGAACTTGAAAAAATGATAATGAACTTGAAGAATGCTAAAGCCTGTGGAAAGGATTTGTTACGAAATGAATTTTTGAAAAGCTGTCCACGAAGCATGCTTAAAATTTTAGTGAAATTTTTCAATGTTGTTTTGAATAGTGGCTATGTCCCTACAGAATGGTGTATTGGAATAATTGTCCCCATCTATAAAAACAAGGGGCAAGATACCAACCCAGATAATTATAGGGGAATCACACTGTTAAGCTGTTTAGGTAAGCTATTTACATCTATTTTGAATCAAAGGATTACGCAGTTCCTCGATGCTGAACAAATAATTGGGGAAGAGCAGGCTGGTTTTCGTTCAGGCTATTCAACGACTGACCATGTGTTTGCTTTGAAGTCCATAATTGATTTTTATGTTAAAAAAAGAAACGTCTATACTGTGCTTTTATCGATTATAAAAAAGCTTTTGATCTAATTGATAGAACAAGTTTATGGCTTAAACTGTTGAAGTTAGGCGTTAATGGCAAAATATTACTATTATCAACAACATTTACAAATATGCAAAGTCTTGTGTTACTGTAAATGGTAAATGTTCTGAATTTTTTACATGTAACATTGGCGTTCGCCAGGGGGAAAACCTTTCCCCCTTGTTATTTGCAATATACTTGAATGATTTTCAAGAACATCTTAGCAGATTCTACGGTGGTCTTAGCTCTTTGGTAAATGACATACGTGGCTACCTAGATGATGAAGATGTAGAAACCTTTGTTAAACTACACTGTCTATTGTATGCTGATGATACCATAATTTTAGCAGAAAGTCCAGAAGAATTGCAAAAAGCATTAGACGGAGTAGAAAATTATTGTAATACTTGGCAGTTGACTGTCAATACAAGCAAAACCAAGATTGTTATTTTCTCTAAAGGAAAAGTTAGAAATGTACCTAGTTTCACTCTAAGTGGTGATGTGATTGATGTTGTAGATGATTTTGTATACCTTGGAATTCGATTCAATTATAATGGTAGTTTTAAGAAAGCAATTTCAAAGCAAGTGACACAGGCCAGAAAGGCTTTATATTGTATGCTGGTAAAAGCAAATAGATTACAACTTTCAGTAGATACACAGTGCCACTTATTTGATCATATGGTATTGCCGGTATTACTGTATGGTTGTGAAGTGTGGGGGTTTGAGTGCATAAAGCAGATTGAAATTTTCCATAGGAAATTCTTGAGGACAATGCTACATGTAAATAGATGTACACCAGACTGCATGGTGTACGGTGAAACAGGACGTGGACCGATATTGAACCAAGTCAAATGTAGGATGGTTGGATATTGGTTAAGAATAATTAAGGGAAAACAACAGAAGTATTCAAATATTTTATATAACCTGCTTAATCACATGCACACTGTCAATGAATCATCCTTCACATCGCTCTGGCTAAAATGTATCAAAGATATTTTTCAAAATGCAGGGTTAGGTAACATTTGGTTCCATCAGGGTAATGGACATAGCAGTCAATGGATTCTCAATGTTCTGAAAACACGTCTTTCTGACATGTGTCAACAAGATTGGAAATCGTCAACCTGGTCTAACCGTATTTGTACGAATTATAGGATGTTTAAAAATGATCCTCATATGGAAACATACTTTTTAGTACTAAGCAAGAAAGATATTGTTACTCTGAGCAAATTTCGTTGTCGGTCACATGCACTACCTGTAAATAATAGTAGGTATGATTTAAGTTTATTGAAAGATACAAATTGTCCACTTTGTTTATCCTCAAACTCAGGTGATGAATTTCATTACCTTTTTGAATGTCCTTTCTTCCAGAAGGAGAGAAACTTGTACATGTATATACCAAGACATATCAATAACATCAGGTCAAGTGCACTTAAAATATCTAAGTTATTTAATTCTGCTGATACTTGCCAGCTTAAAAAAATAGCAAAATTTGCCAGAACTATCATGTTGCAATTCAACCAGTCTCCCAAGTCAAATATTGAGGACGATGTGCCTAGTAACAAAAGTAATACCAATATAATTGTACGTACCCGTAGCGGTAGGATAATCAAACGGCCAGACAGGCTAGTCTTGTAAAACGTTTTAAAATACAAACAAAAACAAAATCGAAGAAAAAAATGAAATAAAACTATACAAAAAAATAGCTCAAGTATGATACTAGTTTTTGTCTATTTAATCTATACAATCCATATTAAACTCTTAATGCTCTGTGTTATATCATTCATGTACATTACATGTTGTATTTACTCTGTATTCTATATACTGTAGGCTGAATATTTTTATATACTATTATGTTCACATCTATTATGCTTGTATATCTTTTGTAAATATGTTTTTATGTTTGTACTCTCATACCCCGAGAGGGGGTCGATAGAGTCAATAAATCTTATCTATCTTATCTATCTATATATATCACTTTCATACACATAGATTAGAAAAATTAGATCAGTAGCACATTTTTAAATGGAAAATGTCGATATCTGAATGCTGACCACAATACGCATTTATGGGAATGTTATTATGGAAGAGAACCACATATTGTTTGTGTATATTATATGAATATTGTATATTTTTTATATCTTCAAGGTCAAGATATCACTTTAATTAAATGCATTAACCTTGAAAAATCTATTGTGGACTATGTAGAACCATTAAAGCTTCATGACATCTCCAGTTTTCAAGTTAGTTGCCCATAATGTAGGGTGTGAGTCACTATGCGTCCCTAAATGGTTGCAAAATGATGTTTATATTCATTTTCACCGTCATAATTTGACCAGATAACCTTCTGGAAGTGAAATTTCACTGATGCTGCCCTGAAATATTGGAAAATGTCTACAATTCACTAATTTTAATCATCCTACTAGTTGTGACTAATGGCGTAATTTGAAGGACGAAGTTGCCAATTTAGAAAAAAAAATCAAACTTTGAGGGCGCCCTACGCCCAAACAGCAATGACTTTTGTCGTGATTTTTTCAGAAGTTAAAGAAAACATGTAATAGATATAGGACAAATGAAAAATATTGCATTTTGCTTGCTTTGTTTTTATGTTAAATGATAAATAAGGACTTCTCACCATTTGACATTGCCTAGCATATAATGTATATGGCGGCCATCTTGAAAAATAGCCGCCATTTTATATCTAGACATCAAGAAATAGTCATATTCTCAAAATAACCTCAGATCTGGATTCTCCATCCCGAAAAACCCTTATTTCCAATTTTTGAACATTCTTGGGATGTTTAAAGTAGGTAAACAGAAAATCCAAGATGGCCGCCGGCGGCCATTTTGGATTTTTGCGTATATCTCAAATTGCTCAATGCTGACAGAGCTCCAGCATGTGGATTGTTGAAATAGAAGGTCTGAACAGTCGATATCAATTTAAAAAAAACTATAACATTCCAGTGCAATCTTACCCCCCATGGCTACCGGACTATTATCAGAAATTCTCTCTCAGCGCTTATTATTATTATCACTTATACATACTTCTTCAACAAATACTGTAAAATGAAAACAAAACAGAGTAAGAGCACAAATTCCCTTGATATAAAAACCCAAACTCAATCATCCTCACAGCTTATTACGAAGCATTATATTTATTTCAGCATTATTAGAAGGAATCAACATAAGGTAATGTAAATTACCCTGTTCATCACCTTTTGAAATGTGTGTGCGTATTTTGAAAAATACGATTGATTTTTGAAAGATGTTTGAATTTTAATTGCCCTTAGATATCTCACAAAAATTTAATATCTTTCAGAATCGTGCTTACTTCCCTTATTAATACGCGCCTGCAGCTTATACATTTTGTACCATCTTGTTTGAAATCATCCATCAAATCCCTTATATAATGATTGAAATGATCTGTATTTGATTTACGTAATTTTTGTGTGATCCTGTTTTCATTCAGGTTCAAAAGTCACTAAGTTCCGTCAAAATACTTCACACAGATCATCGGTTCTGCAACAATATGCTGCAGCATGGCTTCACTGTGGGGCAGTTATTTCCAAAGTTGGAAGAGGTATTTTTCGCTACTCGTCAGACGGTGTCTCCTAACATCATAGGATCGTTGGCTCATTCTTGTCTAAAAAAGCTGTCACTTGCTGCAGAAGAATACCATTATCGTAAGGATGAAGAACGGTACCCTTCCCTTGTTGGTGATCCTCGCTCACTGGAACAGGTTTTCTGGAACTCATTTCCAGAGCTTACGGATCTCACATTCAAGGACTTAGTGATTGGAAACAGTCGTTGTGAAACAATACTCCTCTCGCTCAAGCAACATCAGCACTTGATAAATATAGGGTAGGTGGAAGGTTCAATAATATTCACAGGTACCACTATACCAGCTCTATTCAACAACTCCAAATTTTGTACTGAGTTGATCCAGGGGCGGCAATGTACCATAGCGGAATCGAATATGCAGGATTTGCGTTGCACTGATCATTGCTGATACAGACTGTACATGTAGCTAATGTGCGTCGGATTATTTACACCTTTTAGAGTGCGGGGGGGGGGTGGCACCATAGTCTTTGGAACCCAAGTCAAACCCTTACCAGAGGGTTCACCCTATACATGTTATACATGCTTACTACAGGCACAGAACACTATTATGCGCACACATCCCCCCAAAGTGCGTGGTTTTTCTATCTACATGCACATATTCCTTGATATTTCGAAAGTGTACTATACAGGGATCGTTGCAATTGGCGGATGATATAGCGTAGAATCCAAAGAGGTAGAGACAACTTCAATTTCGAAATGTGATGCAAAGGCTCAATTTTCCTACATATTTTCAATGTACAGAAATAACTTAGGCACCCCAAATCCCGAGTCTTTTAATTAATTCAACGCCCAAATGTATCAATAGGACAAAATATGAAGATATCTACTGGTTTTGGGGTTGCAAAAATGATTTGTCTCGTGGTTGTTCAAATCGGGTTATATAGTTTCATTGTATGAATGAAATATTCCCTATAAGAATTAAGGTCTCGAGAGTGGGTTTTTTTTATAATTATGCCATTTTTCGATGACCTTTTTGCTTTTGGAGCAGGGTGATGCACTGTTACACTGATGAAGAGATCGATCCTATTGCGACAGCTATCAATGTGGAGAAAGGAATGAACGTTAAACTTCAACATGACCAGGTATGTTTGTGCATGTAATTGGCGGCAAATTCATCAAACTGACTGATAAAGAGTGAATAAACTATCAACTTTTATTCTCGTGAAACCACGCGAAATAAGCCCGCAATGATTTGTTCACTGTTTTCCTTTCTTAATCATCATGATCTTATGTATGGCATAACTTTTTTGTTTTTCAAAACAGACACTAAAGGGAAAGAATTAATCAATTCTAGGGAAATACGATATCATGTGATATAGAATAGACATTTTGCAGTCATACATGCTTAAAGTTGATTCACTGCAGTGGCGTAACTACGGGGGTGGGAGCACGGGGACACGTGCCCCCAATCGTTTGGCAAAAAAAGAAAAAAAAGAGAGAGAAAAGCGAAAAGAAACGAGAAGGAAGGTGCAAAGAAATTGGAAAACAAGGAAAATGAAAATGGGAAATCGAGAAGCGCTCGCTCGCTTCGCTCGCTAGCAAATAACTTAAGCATTGCCAATGATAATTACTATTCTAAAGGAATCAGATTGCATCTTGTGTCTCAATCTGACTTCATGGGCTACTATCCTTCCCCTCATAGAATGTTAGTAATATAACCACATCTGGATTTCACTCCAAAAAAATCGAGCTTCAAGTTTACCTAAAAATAGATACACCTTCAGTAGATAATGCCCAAGGTGAAAACAAATATTCTTGATCGCTAAGCTCTCTACTCTCGTAAAAGCTAAAGACAAGACGATTCGGCCACGGCAATCAGCATATTACAGAAGCGATTAGAAAAAAAAATGTCATATTTGGGCAGTAAGGGGCATAGTTCACAAATTTACGAAAAAAAAAACCCACAAAACATCTGCATAGTGCAGAGTTTTACTGCTGACTAATCCGTGCACATTTTTTTTTTTTTTTTTTTTTTTTTTTTTTGTGGGGGATGGGGTTCGCTGACTTTGCTGGCTCGTGAAAACAGATTGGTTTCGGACGGTGAGCGAGATGCCTAAATGGAGTCATAATTCAGAACACAAGTGATCGAATAGAAATATTTAGATATCTTACAGGGCTACAATGTATTTCGATAACGAAATAACATAGTACACTGAAAACGAATTTTTTCCTCGCTCGCTGCGCACGCTCATTAAATAATATTGTTGAATGTTTTTGAAAGCAAACGATTTGGGCTAGTAGAGTGACCAAATAAATGTTTTTCATATACTCACAATGCAATTTACTGAAAGGTACTACTTCTACTAGCAAACAGAGTATATTTTTCCTCGCTCGCTGCGCTCGCTCGTTAAAGAATATTGTTGAATATTTTTAAAGCAAATGAATTGGGACCAAATAAATAAATCATGTTTCATATGTTATACTTTTACCATCAAAGAGAATAGTTATATATTTTTCCTCGCTTGCTGCGCTCGCTCATTAGATAATTGTTTAATGGTTTTTGTTAGCAAATGAATTTAGCGAGTGAGGTGACCAAATGAACAATCTAGATGTTTTATATGCTCACAATGTACTGAAGGGCTTACTACTTCTTCCATGAAAAAGAGTATATATTTCCTGGCTCGCTTTGCTGGCTCGTAATATTTAGAAACGGTGGTTTCCGACAAACGAACATGGACCGGGGACGTGCCAAAGAAGCCATTGGCAGCGAGGTGACCAGATACATAGTCATGATCATATAGGCCTATAGTGATCGATAGCGTATTTTGATAGCAAACTAACACGTCCTTCATTGCAAAAAACACGACAGGGTGGTACATATCTGGTAAGATGCTCCAGTTTGTCCAGATTCATAAACGCTTAACATCCCTAAAGACACTTTGTTTCCAGATTACCGTTTTATGATAGAAATAACATTTTACATACCTACCCGCACACACTTTTCACTAGCTCGGTGTCCTTTCAATGCGTTGACCACAGGTACGCCACTGCTTGAATGTAAATGTGGTGAAACGATACATTCCACCGACGAATCTCCGAAAGTATTTCAAGTCACAAAGATGCCTCAAACTTTTTTTAAAGATAAATATGTCATACAGTATTTCAATCATTCTCATCATGATCATATCCGTTCAAAGAAATGAACGTGCAAAATTATAAACAGCTTTGAGATAAAAAAAACTAATGCAAATCCTGTGGTGAAATTCATTTCTGAGCAGTACACCTTTAAAAATCATATTCATGGATCATTGTTGATTGATTTCAACAGAGACAACAATATCTGGAATGCTATGAAATGTCAACAGATCTAGCGGACACTCTGTGCCATCGGACATCCGTTCAGGAGTTGATTCTAACAAATACGACGAGGTTCAAAGATGCCTGGTTTGCCGAGGAGCAAGGAAAATCAGCTGACTCTAAGGTAATGTGTATAGTCACTCCTCCCCTTATCACATTTTTAATACAGAAAAGGCAAAGGCTGGGTGAATTCTACCAGTGTCTGAAGACAGGCCGGCTGTTGGCAGCGCTAGAACCCTTCATTACCATGATTACAATATAATAAAGGGCTCAGGGCAGGGCCAGTTCATAGTAATTTTCCAAGCACCTCACGTGACCTAGCCACCTTTCTCTGTCTTCAGCCTTGTCTCACTGACCTGAAGATGAGTTGTTATGCTGGCTATGGTCGGGTTTCACGTGTATGGCTACATGATGAGTTCTACCATGGAATTGGTCGTCTAGCTTCATCGTCAAAGGTAACTTATTCTTCAATTCAGGTATGAATGGAAATCTCAGCAAAAGAATTAATAGTAGGCAGGAAAATAATATGGATGCATTCATCTGTACTAAGAACCGTGAAAAGTGAATAAACTTATCCTGCTTATCTATAGTCAATATTTATGATTATAACACGTTCATTAGCCCTTTTCTCAACAGTAAATTAATGAATCTCATGAAATGATATACTTGCCTTTTTTGTTATCTTAAGTTAAATGAAAGGCTAGATTTAAACAAATTACATCTATCGATCTCAAATAAAAGTAAAATCAAAAGTGTTATTATTGTGAAGTGAATATTTTTGTTGATATTATTATTTAACATAATCACGTTAACTCATATTATAAATCATTATCATCTTGATGGTGATCATCAACGTCATTATCATCATCATGTTTCATTATTGAACAGATTCAGAAGTTGACTCTTGAAGCATTGAATCTCGGGAGGAACGATCCAAGCGCATTACGTAACCTAGCCACCTTTCTCTGTCTTCAGCCTTGTCTCACTGACCTGAAGATGACTTGTTATGATGTGTATGGCCATGGTCATGTTTCACGTTTACATGATCAGTTCTACCATGAACTTGGTCGTCTAGCTTCATCGTCAAAGGTAACTTATTCTTCAATTCAGGTATGAATGGAAATCTCAGCAAAACAATTAATAGTAGGCAGAAATAATATGGATGCATTCATCTGTACTAAGAACCATGAAAAGTGAATTAACTTATCCTGCTTATTTATAGTCAATATAAATGATTATAACACGTTCATTACCCTTTTTCTTAACAGTAAATTAATGAATCTCGTGATATGATATACTTGCCCTTTCTTTTTCTTTTTTTTTTTTTATCTTAAGTTAAATGTATAAGGCTCAATATAAACAAACTACATGTATCGATCTCAAATGAAAGTAAAATCAAAAGTGTTATTATTATGAAGTGAATATTTTTCTTGATATTATTATTTTACATAATCACGTAAACTCATGTTATAATCATTATCATCTTCATGGTGATCAGCAATGTCAACACCATCATTATCATCATGTTTCATTATTGAACAGATTCAGAAGTTGACCCTGGAAGGTTTTAATCTCGAGAGGAATGATCCATGCACTTCACGTGACCTAGCCACCTTTCTCTGTCTTCAGCCTTGTCTCACTGACCTGAAGATGAGTTGTTCTTATACTGACTATGGTCGTGTTTCATGTGTATGGCTACATGATGAGTTCTACCATGAAATTGGTCGTCTAGCTTCATCGTCAAAGGTAACTTATTCTTCAATTGAGTATGAATGGAAATCTCAGCAAAATAATTAATAGTAGGCAGAAAATGGTATGAATGCATTCATCTGTACTAAGAACCATGAAAAGTGAATAAACTTATCCTGCTTATCTATAGTCAATATTAATGATTATAACACGTTCATTAGCCCTTTTCTCAACAGTAAATTAATGAATCTCGTGAAATCATATACTTGCCTTTTTTGTTATCTTAAGTTAAATGAAAGGCTAAATTTAAACAAATTACATTTATCGATCTCAAATAAAAGTAAAATCAAAAGTGTCATTATTATGAAGTGAATATTTTTGTTGATATTGTTATTTAAGATAATCACGTAAACTCATATGATAATCATTAACATCTTCATGGTGATCATCAACGTCATCATCATCATCATCATCGTGTTTCATTATTGCACAGATTCAGAAGTTGACTCTGGAAGGTTTTAATCTCGAGTGGAATGATCCAAGCGCCTCACGTGACCTAGCCACCTTTCTCTGTCTTCAGCCTTGTCTCACTGACCTGAAGATTAGTTCTTATCATGCTGTATATGGTCGTGTTTCACGTGTATGGCTACATGATGAGTTCTACCATGAGATTGGTCGTCTAGCTTCATCGTCAAAGGTAGCTTATCGTTTACCTCATGTATGGATGAAAATAGCAGGATAAGGATTCACAAGAGACGGAAAGGAATATTGATGCTATCATCTCTTACATTACTAAGAACTGAGTAATTCATGAGAAAGTGGGCCTTTTGAACAGACTGGGATTTGCTTATGTGATTAGAAATTTCCTCAAAG